>PNEQ01053336.1:0-30562 GCA_003012365.1 Medauroidea extradentata
GCGTCTCGAGGATGGCAATATGGCGGCGGTGGTCGGTGTCGAGGCTGAGTAACATCAGCACCCTGCCGAAGTGACAGACAACACTAAGGTGGTGTTTTAGCGCGACTGAGCTGACGAAGTGTGCAGTCTCGAGGATGGCAACATGGCGGAGGTGGTCGGTGTCGTAGCTGAGTAACATCAGCGCCCTGCAGAAGTGACAGACAACGCAAAGGTGGTGTCTCTACGCGACTGAGCTGACGAAGTGTGCCGACTCGAGGATGGCAATATGGCGGCGGTGGTCGGTGACGAGGCAGAGTAACATCAGCGCCTTGCAGATGTGACAGACAACACTAAGGTGGTGTGTCGGCGCGACCGAGCTGACGAAGTGTGGCGTCTCGGGGATGACAATATGGCGGCTATGGTCGGTGTCGAAGCTGAGTAACATCAGCGCCCTGAAGAAGTGACAGACAACACTAAGGTGGTGATTCGGCGCAACTGAGCTGACGAAGTGTGGCGTCTCGAGGATGGCAATATGGCGGCTGTGGTTGGAGATGAGGCTGAGTAACATCAGCGCCCTGCAGAAGTGACAGACAACACTAAGGTGGTGTGTCGGCGCGAATGAGCTGACGAAGGGTGCCGTCTCGAGGATGGCAATATGGCGGCAGTGGTCGGTGATGAGGCAGAGTATCATCAGCGCCCTGCAGAAGTGACAGACAACACTAAGGTTGTGCCTCGGCGCGAATGAGCTGACGAAGGGTGCCGTCTCGAGGATGGCAACATGGCGGCGGTGGTCGGTGTCGAGGCTGAGTAACATCAGCGCCCTGCAGAAGTGACAGACAACACTAAGGTTGTGCCTCGGCGCGAATGAGCTGACGAAGGGTGCCGTCTCGAGGATGACAACATGGCTTTGGTGGTCGGTGTCGAGGCTGGGTAACATCAGCGTCATGCAGAAGTGACAGACAACGCTAAGGTGGTGTCTCTACGCGACTGAGCTGACGAAGTGTGCCATCTTGAGGATGGCAATATGGCGGCGGTGGTCAGTGACGAGGCAGAGTAACTTCAGCGCCTTGCAGAAGTGACAGACAACACTAAGGTGGTGTGTCGGCGCTACTGAGCTGACGAAGTGTGCCGTCTCGAGGATGGCAATATGGCGGCAGTGGTCGGTGACGATGCAGAGTAACATCAGCGCCCTGCAGAAATGACAGACAACATTAAGGTGGTGTGTCGGCGCGACTGAGCTGACGAAGTGTGCCGTCTCGAGAATGGCAACATGGCGGCGGTGGTCGGTGACGAGGCATAGTAACATCAGCGCCCTGCAGAAGTGACAGACAACACTAAGGTGGTGTGTCGGCGCGACTGATCTGACGAAGTGTACCGTCTCGAGGATGGCAACATGGCGGTGGTGGTCAGTGTCGAGGGAGTGTAACATCAGCGCCCTGCAGAAGTGACAGACAACACTAAGGTGGTGTGTGGCTCGACTGATCTGACGAAGTGTGCCGTCTCGAGTATGGCAACATGGCGGCGGTGGTCGGTGTCGAGGCAGAGTAACATCAGCGCCCTGCAGAAGTGACAGACAACACTAAGGTGGTGTGTCGGCGCGACTGAGTTGACGAAGTGTGCCTTCTCGGGGATGGCAACATGTAGGCGATGGTCGGTGACGAGGCAGAGTATCAGCGCCCTGCAGAAGTGACAGACAACACTAAGGTGGTGGTTTGTCGGCGCGACTTAGTTGACGAAGTGTGCCTTCTCGAGAATGGCAACATGGCGGCGATGGTCGGTGACGAGGCAGAGTATCAGCGCCCTGCAGAAGTGACAGACAACACTAAGGTGGTGTGTCGGCGCGACTGAGCTGACGAAGTGTGCCGTCTCAAGTATGGCAACATGGCGGCGGTGGTCGGTGTCGAGGCTGAGTAACATCAGCGCCATGCTGAAGGGACAGGCAACACTAAGGTGTTGTGTTGTAGTGCTACAGAGGAAGTGAGCTGTGGAGAACAACACATATTGTGTTGTGTTTAAGAGGGCAGTAACTGGCTACTTGAGGAAACTGTGTACCTGGTGATACAAGAGGAGTGCTTCGAGAGTTCGCTAATGGTCCTGCTCGGAGGAGGTGCTAAGCTTGTGCAGAGAGGCTGGTGAGTACAACTTGGTGATGTCAGGAAGACTTCTTGGTGATGTCGGAGTCTACTGCGTGGCTACAGGGACATGAGACAAGATGGCTTCTGCTACGGTTCGACAGATGAAGAAGGAGGTGCGTGACAGGTGTCTTACCGATGACCTTGCGAGTGAAGACAGTGGTGCACTCTGAGTGCTGCACAGTTCAAGGCAAGCCATCACCACTGCGTACTGTTAAGGTTGTACATTTCACTATTTGGAAGATTGTTGATTAGATATATTACCGAACTTTTGTTGTGATTTGTAGTCTTTGATTAATGGTAAATATTCTTGTGTCATAATTGTTAGAGTTAATTAACGTTTCTGTGGCACAACATTAATTCTGTGCATAACTAATTGTGTTGTGAAAGTTACAGTTGATTATGGTTTTGTGTAATTCCTAGCTTTGTGAGCTATTAAATCTAGCACTTAATTTAACTCTTTTATTTCTAATTATAAGACCACTGTCCCAAAATAACCCATGAGAATTACCCACATGAAAAGTTTTTGCTCAAACTTGTAACAGTACATTTCGAAGAACGGTAGTTTGTAAAGGCCGATTCTGCCATGTTGGAGGGCTTAGAAACAGTGTTTTAAATAAGCGTGGCGTCTCAGGAATGAGGTTCCGACCTTGTCTGAAGATTGTTTTCTTTTCGAACGTTGGCACAATGGGCACACATGGAAAATTTTCGTAGAAATAACTTGTTTATGAGTCCATTGCAACGCATTTGAAGCGTGAGTTAGGCGGCCGCCACTAAGTTGTTTGTCGCAAGGACACCTAGATAGAGTCCGGTAACATCCGGCAACGAGTTCATGTTTGCTGCATTGTGTCAGGGAACAGTAAGGCCTAGTCTATCATCTGCTTGCTGTTGCATAAATACAATTAATACGTAACAAATAAAAATACATAAACATTTAATAAACAAAATAATAATTCGATCATCAACATTATTTTCTAATATGTTTCTAATTTTTTTGCACATTTAATGAACAGTGTACATACAGAAGTCACATATTTTCCTCACATAATTATTGTAACATTTACATCAATCAAACACACAGGAAAAAATATAATACACGTATTTATTTTTAAAAATACAAAATTTGCCTTTGCTGGCAGTTATGACTCCAACCAGCCTCGACTTGTGTCGTGGCTGGTGATGTCAACAGCTGGAGAATCAGGCTGGTATTCATTGTCACTTTTACGAGGCAGATGCGAGCCGCAAACTATATACTGTAAAGAAACTAGATTTTTAGACGATTCGCTCGTCGTATGCGTGTCGCCTCTCAAAGTTGCGGGTGGCACGTACCTTCTCTAAAAAAACCCCAGCCCATAACTGGCTCATAAAGATAAGCAAGATGGCTGACAGTCAGTGGATAACCTCTGACGATTTATTCTCGTTTCTCGGATCACTGATGTTCTAAAAAAAATGCACGTGTGTAGAATCGAACCAATATGAAGTATATATACATTTATAGGCCGAGTAATTCAAATGTGCATAAAGATTCAATGAACCTGGTTTTTAAGAAATATGTACGTTTGTGTATTATTTGATATTTGAACAGTATTGTTTTAAGAGGAAGAAATGATTGTGCGGTTGCAGTGCGCGTCATATAACCTGAAGGTATAATCCCGAGAGTTCGACAAATTCTTTTCATCTTTGTTAACTGAAGTGGAGACCTAAGACTAAGCATAATTTAAATTGTTGGTAAATTTTGTTTCCGTCATTTTATTAGTTTTGACGAAATAGGGGCTATTAGAAATTTTACCTTCCGGCTGAATTAGTAAGCATAGCCTAAATGTATTTGAACATAGCTGTTTATTTTGTTCATTTTTTTTCTGGTAAAATGTTAACACGCAGTGTATATTCATTAACAGGTGAAAACTGTTATATGTACGAAATATTTTTCTTCCGAATAAATTATTTACAGTTTTCCTAATCATTTATTGGTGTTCAGCACTACATTGTGTCAACGATTTTAATGTTCACAGATTTGATATAGTGATGGATGCCAAGCTAACAGCTATGAGCAAATTGCTGAGCTGAAATGTATATATTTTTAACCAAACTCTTACTTTTCAACATTTCAACAATCCCTCACAAATAGTTTTTCATTAGACTTAACATTACATTTAAATAATTGGCTATTTTCATGTAGACGAATAATTAAGAAAACATAAAGATATGTTGAAAAGATAATGATTTAAGCTGTTGTAATATTCAATTTATTAATGTTAGAAAATTAAGGTGATGATGACCAGATTCCACAATTTTTTGGAGGGCAACTTACACCACCAACACCAAGAATAACGTTTTATAAATTACTGTAGTTAGTCTGTTGCAACAAAATTTGTAACTTTTTTGTCTATTGCAATTAAATTAATGGTTTGAATCAATATTTTTATATGTTCGGTAATACTATTGTGTATCAGCGGTAGTAGTGGTAAGTACTTAAGGGGAAAAGAGTACGCGGGAATCCGCCATGTTATCAAGCGCTCGCTTATTTTCTCTCATTTTATTATTATAAAATACAACCAAGTCACCCTACAACCATATGACATGCATTCTTTACATTAATATACATCTGGATTCACTATATGTCTTCGTAAAATAAGTAGCCATTGTGTATATCTAACTTCATCTTCATACTATATCCCGTCGTTGCCACTTCAGTGCAGAGATCCATGTCAGTTTTGCGGTTATCGTCGTCAGCACTGGACATATCACCTTCTCGTTCAACAATAACACAAATATTCCTATTATTTGACAGCAAGGCAGTATATAATATTTCAGAAATAACAATATGAATGTTCCACTTACAGGTGCCCAATTTTCCGACATCGTTCTTCTCAGTTACATTATTATGAAGTTCAACATTTCCTCTTGAGGGTTTAGTAATTATGTATTTCGCTTGAGCTAGCTGCATTGAGCTATTTTTATAACTTGCAGCAGACATGAGGCTCTCGTCTTTTCTGAACTTAGTACCCATATAATCAGTGGAGATTTGCTCGTAGGTTGTAGCTTTTCAGCTGATCGAGGAGCAATTACCCTTACATATCTTGGTGTGTCAAAGTTATTATTTCATGCAAACTACACGGATTATGTACCACAGTTTAATACCATACTAGAAGGATTCTTATCATGTTGCTACGCAGTACACTTCAAGAAGACCTCATCGTATCATCTACAACATTGATTTCCTGGCTCCATTTTCTTCGCAGTTAATAATTAATCTTCGTAAATAATTTCCAAGCCGAGGAAATGCTTGTAGCTTCTAAACAGATTAAATTTTATATGTTTCTGCTCAAATATAATACAACATTAAAAATAAATTGCATTAAAATCGTCGGTTAAAGTCAACCATCAAATTTTCTACCATCATAACTCGTGAATGTAGTTCGTATATCTTACTGTAGATGGCGAGAGGTAACTTTTTTTATTACTATTATTATTTTTGTACAACGCTAGCAACTGTATCTCAGTGTACGCTCACTGTTGGTTCGAGTAATATATCAATGAAAACAATCTTAGGTATGTGCTTATCCTTAATAAGTGAGACAAAACCACTCTCAACTCCACGACCCATGCGAATATTCATTGGTAAAAAAAATCACAAATATTTTTTTTTTAAACGGTGCATTGAATTATTATTTTACTTATCTAATACTCTCCAGTCAAGGAAGACAGCCGCGTATGCCTTCATTCTGATGTAGACGTGTTGTTACATATTAACAGTAAACATATTGTTACAAGTTGGGGCAAGGTACGTCTGAGGATGTAGGTCTTTGATAAATGAAAGAAAATTAATAAAGGTGACATAGTTTATTAACAACTATACATACAAAAAATCCATACCTATAATGATTAATCAAATATATGTCATACAAAACAAATACCTACTATTTACATGCAGGTTATAAAATCTAAATAATAAATCTATATAAGTTCTCTGTACATGGAAAGTCTTTCTAATCTCTCACAATGGTGGACCCAATGCACGAGCACCGATGAACCTCTTGTGGTCCAGAAACACCTTCAACACACTACTTGCCGCGATCAACTCGCCGGACACCCTCAAACACTTGTCGCAACCCAAGACTTAGTTATCGCCACTCGTCACTATCACTTTAACTAGCACCAGGCACCTGCCAGCCAAAAACTCTCTCACCTCTGCCGCAGCTCTCTTATATACTCACTCCAAAGTCTCGGATTCTCTCGGCAAGTCTTTTATCTCAAACATCATGAAAGAGTGTCGCATCAGGGTCAAGCACCACCCTGCAAGATAGAGAATTAACAGGGATACTCTAGACCACGATATATTCTTCTGTTACCCGATATAGGGTGTAGGTGGCAATATGCTAAAAGTTTCAAAAACACACAATGAACTACCCTCGTACTTTTTAAATAACATGAAAATGATGACAATTTACTTCTTTATAAACAATTTTAAACAAGGCAAAAGACCTTTCTTGTGTTTTCAGATTTTAGACGGTAAAACTAACATATCAGCAATTTTACTTAGCTTCCTTTCTTATAACAACTTACATCATCGCTAAAAAAAAAAAAAAAAAAAAAAAAAAAAAAAAAAAAAAAAAAAAAAAAAAAAAAAAAAAAAAAAAAAAAAAAAAAAAAAAAAAAAAAAAAAAAAAAAAAAAAAAAAAAAAAAAAAAAAAAACACTCCATGCCCAGAATTCTTCATTGGTAGCAACTAGATACGATATAATACATAGTATTATTTAATATTATAATTAATAATATGTATTATATATAGTAAACATATTGTCACTAGTCTTTGGCGGCTCGTATCAATAGTTTGTGCAGTAGAATACAAGTAAAAAACGAGACGACGTAATTTAGTTTTTTGTGTGTTTCAATATGTTCACAGTGTAGGAAAGTTACACGGAGGAAATGACCTCTGACAGCCCCACTATACTTCTCACTAGATCTCCAGAGATATGTAGCCTACATTGTCTGAAGCAGTTTCCAACAAGTCTTGTTAGTGACTGTACTGTGTCTATGTCCAACTCCACCCCTCGTCCACAACGCGGCGAGGTGCAGTCTGGTTGTAACCACATGCAATGAATATGTTCGGGTCAGGTTCACCTTCTTACACTACTATTGCAATATCAGTGTCACGTGATGTGTGGGACGCGACTGGCATGATCCTAATGTCGGAGGAGACGTTACGTGTGCCTGGCACTCTTACTGAGCACACATACACATCTAAGAACATCGTCCTCTCCAAAAAAAGTGCCGAAGTATCTGAGGAGTCGAGAAACACCCGCAGGCAGCTCATCAAGTTGGACGTGACTACTACAAAAATTAAAACTTTCTCCAATATTTGTACTAAGTACTGCCTTCTCCGTCACCGTTGATATGAGTTTCTGGTAAGATGTTTTCTATAACATTATTGTCCTGGGATCATAGTTTCTTTCCAGGAACGTTAAAAACTATTATCTGCTCACGCCATTTTTTTACTTCAGGGATATTTATTGTATGTCAGAGAGAAAAAAAAACATTGTACAGATTCCTTCAAAATAGTATTTTTGCGGTATTGACGCTCAGTCACCTAATGGCAAAGGTGAAAATACATAACTGGCGTCTGTTTTCGATCCTTCGGCTTCTAACGCATACATAACAACATACGGTTACAGATATAATCTGTGCGCTACTGGACTGCATATACTGCAATTGGCCGCGAGCTGTACTTGTTTGCCTTCTACAGTATAGCCTCTATGTGCAAATCTCTCACCTGGCGTCCGTCTTCCTCATGAGAACTTCTCTTAACCTTCTACTTGATGTAACCTATTGAGACATATGTACTACTGCTGGAGAAACAGTCTGTGTGTCAGTTCGAAAATCTGTTAAGTTCTAGGCAAGCAGTAAAAAAAATGGTTATCGGCTGCTTGTTCATCTTTCACACAATACACTATAAACTGCATGGCGCAAATCAAACCTCACGTATACACACTCATACAGTATATTACGTTGCGAGGGCACACGATGGCAAGCGTCACTAAGCACCCACCATCTACACAAATATAGCCTGATAGTCATGCTGCTTACATCGGTGTCACTTTCCAAGCACTACTCCATACTGTTTCACTTTCAACTGACTCGGTAAATAAATAATGTTAACTCAAGTATATTCTTTACGTGCTTCCTGGTGTTGCACACTTTTACACATTTTATAAAAAGGAACTAGTGTATCTAACATTTCCATGTTATATTTATATATCGTACAAGTACAAAAATAGTTTAAAAATACAGATTTAAAATAATTATATATGCAAATAATACTAATTAAAAACAATTATGTATGGATCTTGTAAATGAGAAAAAAATAACGTTTGCTCTCACTTCAAAATATATTTCACACACTTGTAAACTTAGATGCTTGAATACATTTTTTCTCTATATCCTCCCTTTGAAATCATCGTTTGTTATTACCATTATTTTGATTTTGAAATACACTATTTACTAACGCTATAATCATGTTGTTATTTTAAAAGCTTCAGTAAAATAATTTGGACGTATTTTTACAGCTGGCCCTGGTGAAGTGCCAGAACACTACAATAGGTATCCCAGGTCGAATCAGAGGAATTTCGGGAGGAGAAATGAAAAGACTCTCTTTCGCTTCAGAGGTAAGTGTATCTGTTGTTACTTATACAAACATACATTTATAGTTATTGAAGTGAGATTTCAACCTTAAAACTGCTATTAGGTGATGAAATATTTTACGTTCGTCGAACTATATTTCCATCCATCCATCCGTCGAAAGCTTGGCAAGCTTTAACTTGTGACGGACGACGGATAAAGCACAGCCTTCTAAAGAAGGCGGTGATCGTTACAAAGATTTAATATTAATAAGAAGGCGGTGAAGTTCATTTTATTTTATATTTTTTCTTGCTTAGTACTGCAAATGCATTACTTTAAAATACGACTGAGGTAATTTTGACATACGGAAAACATTAAAATACTAATATAAACTATTTTATTTACATAGTGATTACTCAAATTAAAACGTAAATAATTTAATTAGTAAATATTATGCTCGCAAAATTTATGTTAGGTGAAAACAGCGTTTACACTTACTAACAGTCATAGAATAATAAATAAATCCGTAAAAATAAGTAAACTGTTGAGGGGAATTTTTCTTCGTTCCACAGAAGTTTTCTGTTTGTACATTGGTAACATTGCATATGGAAGTAATAACGATGGACGGATGACAGATTGTTGTAAATCGCTAGCTTTGTAGACGGGCCGTCGACAAGCGGATCTGTGCGGACGGACGGACGACCGACGGAAGCGACGAGCTATTGTAACTCCAGCCTTACCTCAAATAAAGAATAAATCCGGACAATTCGTATATTTGGCAAAGTGTCTAATTTAGAAAAAAACATTACATTGATTACGCTATAATTACAAGACATAAAATGTGATACTATAAGTATTTTATCAGAAAAGGTGTGACTTTGAAAAAGGTTTTATGAAATTTAGCTGCCATAAAATCATGTAATGTAGAGTCTAATGAATTGTAAAGTAAGAATATTCTATGTGTCAAACAATCTCCCTCGTTTACTACACTACAAATGCACTTGCCGAGATGGAGTTAGTTTCCATATTTAAGGCAGAAGAACTTGCTTGTTTTGTACATTAGGCAAATCACTAAACTAGCTACTGGCTTCACGTCGTTCTTCTTTATCTTAAATGTTTAGATCTGTCAACATTTTTTATACCGGGATAATATGCATATTAAAGTCAGCTGGAGACTTCTAACTAGTTGAATGTATATCTAGTCAGTACATTTTGGAATACAACAGTCAATTAATGAGGTTATGTTATTTTGGAGTTTTCTCAATTACTGCATGTTACATATCTGAAGTCTTGGAATTGCGAGTTCGGCCTTGCTTGCGTTGTGTCTTTATTTAACATTTTCGGGGAAAATATTGTAATTTTTCGATTTAACAAGTGCTATTCCAACAACAGGTAAACAAATTATTATTTACAGCGTGAAATTAATGTATAATTCCGAACTGTGGATTTTGATAAGCTTCTAGCGAGATAGGCGAAAAAGACTTTGACTGCATTTCGTCAGAAGTTATTATTGGACCAGACTTTGTTGAAGACAACAAAGTGTTATGTATTGTAACTTAAGACGTTTTACTAGGAATTACAGAAAAATTTGTAAATATTTCTTCAGGAGTATTTAACCAATCTATAAAAATAAACGTCACGTGTGCAGTGAAAACGAGTTCGATGAAGGAATAAAGATGCAATGTAAGTGGTTTTTATTTAATAACAATACTGAATCGCGTCTATACATGTGTTATAGTTTTCCAGGAAAAAATACAAAGTTGATTTAAAGGCGCAAAGAAAAATGTGAATTCATAACAAGTACAAATCTGACAAAGGTCCAGAGACCGGCTATACTGTGAAAGTGATTCTTTACATAGGTACAATTTACATAAATTCAATTCCAACATTTTCTTTTATCGTAGCCTACTTTATACTAAATTACAAGAAGTCAACGGTATTTCGTTAAATGTAAAAACGTTCTCAGTTTACCCGATTACTCACAAACATTTTTTTGCTATATTTAGCACGTCATTTCTCGTATACCAGAACCGTGTGGCTTTTTTTTGATCAGCTTGTTTTCTACGTAATAAGGCTTTACCGCCCTAGAAAATATTTTTGGCCTAAAAATTCAGTTTTTAAAGCTACGTTTGCAAATTACAACAGAGGATAAACGGCTTTCATGCCCCAACGTGTAGTTAGACCGCTCAGAAGCAAAAAATTAAGGCTACAAAAACTGTTCAAACAACCTTGCATTATAATTTTGCCCAATTAAAATGTAGGTAATATCGTATACACATAATCACGCGCGTGCATACACACACACACATATATACACAAACTTATATATGTATATATATGTATATATATATGCATATATATATATATATATATATATATATATATATATATATATATATATATATATATATATATATATGTAAGGATGTTCCAAAATAACCTTACCAACTTTATTGCTTATATCTCGGACTCGGAAATGGAAAGGGATAAAAGGTAATACGGTTTACGCCACAATGATCACACACATGTAAACGTTAAGTTGCCAGTAAACAGAGCCCAGCAATTTCTGCGTCATAAGAAGCACGCCGTATATCAAAGCGATGTTTTATCTTAACTCACGCCCTGTCTAGCATGTCTTCATGAACCCGCTATATTGGTACTGATATGCGAGTTCGCAGTTCCTGCAGGTCCCACACTAGTGTAAAGTAGACAACATCCTGTACAAACCCAAACATATATATTGAAGTTATGTCTGGCAACTTTGAAGGACAGGAAGTGGGTTCTCCTCTGCCTGTACAGCGACCAGGAAATGTGTTGTTCCAAGTCGCCCTAATGATCAAGGCCCAGTGACGAGGGGAACCACACTGCTGAATCATGATACGTGGTTGCATATCTTCAACCTGTGGAAGTGCAAATCATTCCAACATGTCCAGGTACACAAGCCGGGGTTATTTAGTGCTCTGCTAATGAAATGGGTTCCACCGTATTATCATGACGCAGACCAATCACACGTTTACGTTCAGACTGTCTCGCACAGTTCCCAAGCTGGAGCGAGAGTTCTCAGAGCCCCTTATCCTCATATTGTCGCGGTTTATTTTACCATACACGTGGAAACCATTTACAAGCTTCATTTGTGGACATCACCTTTGTTCTCAGAAACTGTGGGCCTTCGATAACGTGACTCAGAATCTCAAGTGCAAGTGCTTAGTGGTTTAGACTGCGGTCAGGTTGAAGTGCGTGAAGCAGCTATGCATCTCTCGTGTTTTGTCGTCCACACCTCGTCTTCTTCAATACATTCCCAATGTCCATGCTTTCCGGAAACACTCTCTGATGGTCGAACATAATGACAGTGTGCTTCTGTAATGTGTCCGCAACTTTCGCTGAACTTGGGTGTCGGATTTTATATTATTATTATTATACTCTCTCTGGCATCAGTTTCTAGTGATTGGTCATTTTATACTCTGCTAACATGCACAAGCAGACGTGAAGCAAAGTTTTGCTTTAGTAGTGGCTGAACAAGATAACGCAAACCTAGCCTGTGTATCTTACCATGTTTCTGAGGTACAAACAATAACTTTTGTAAAGAAATTTTCGGAGCAAATTAATGTGTTTGAATTATATATATATTATATATATATTATATATATAACTGTATATGTATATATGTGTGTGTGGTGTGCTCACAATATAAGACAATCGTGGAAATAAATTTTATTAAATATTTTTATTAGAAATAGGAGAAGAACAAATATAACATTTTATAACTTTTATTAAAATTTAAAACAATTCAAATTTATGAAATAAAAAATATTATTAAGTTATGATGATGATTTTTACATTCACTATAAATGTCATATCTACGTAGGCGAGCTACGTTTCAACATGGGTAAGCCAGAAACATTATATGTCATTATGCAGAAATATTATTTTATACAGGATGAGTCGGGAGGAAAGGTACATGCTTTGAGGGGTGATAGTACTGGTGATTCTGAACAAAAGGTTTCTAATAAACTTATGCCTTTTCCTAACCGTTTCAGAGAAACTTAATGAAGACAATAAGGAACGGGAAATGTACAGGTGACGGTAAATCACGATACTGTTATCTTATTTATTTGTTTAATTGTGTACATTTCCTCACAAAACATGTTCAAATACTCCACCACCAACTTCAATTCATTTTGTTGCTCTGATAGACAGCTGCTGTGTTGCTGATCTGAGCTCATTAGTACATTGCTTTACTTGAGCACACACATTGTAAATACGAGCGAGAAGTTCCTCTCTTGTGTCCACCTTGCACGTGTAGACTTCGCTTTTAAGACAACCTCAGACACTGTAATCCAATGAGGTAAAATCAGGTGAACTCGGTGACCAAGCAATAACTCCATGGCGACCGATCCAACGCCGAGGATACGTTTCGTTGAGATACTGTGTCACTGGCAGTACAGATTGTGTAGGAGCTCCATCTTGCTGAAAGTACATACGAGCTCTTGTTGTGAAGACATGTGGCACTTTTGACTACACTGAACTGTATTCACTGTACACGTAACAACACTGCAGTTCCCAATATTAGAACAAGCACTGTAGGGCTAAGACTGAGGGAAACAACTGCACCATGCTTAGAGCTCCACCGTGTGGAAATGTACAAAATTACACACAACATAGATAACAGTAGCGTGATTTACTGACACTTGCACCTATCCCGTTCCTTGTTGTTTTCATTAGGTTTCTCTGAAACGGTTAAGAAAAAAGAACATGTTTATTAGAAACATTTTGTTCAGAATCACCAGTACTATCACACCTCAAAGCATGTACCTTTCCTCCCGACTCATCCTGTATAAGTTGTACCAAGAAAAACCCAGCAGTCTAGTTGAACTGTATTCGGTTCACACGCAGTATATCAGTCAAATTAGAACACACAAGCAGGAAGACAAGGCATATGTTGTTGCTGATGGCAGGTGCTGACGAATCCACCGCTCATGTTCTGCGACGAGCCAACGTCGGGTCTGGACGCCTTCATGGCACAGAACGTGGTGTCTGTGTTGAAGAGTATGGCAGAGAAGGGCAAGACTGTAGTGTGCACTATACACCAGCCTTCCTCCGAGGTGTTTGCGCTCTTCGACAAGGTGCTGCTCATGGCCGAGGGTCGCGTTGCCTTCCTCGGCACCGCCAAGCAGGCCTGCGACTTCTTCCGCAAGTAAGTATCACCTCCCTCTCCTACCACACAGCTCCGTGGTGGTGTAGTGGTCAGAGTGACTGCCCTCCTACCAAGGCGTCCTGATTTGATTACCAATTCATGGTACGCCCGGTTTTCACGTGTGCGAAGCTTGGTGTATGCTGCAGTTGAACAGTGGGATTTCTCGGGATGTTTCTGTTTTATGCATTTAAAAATTCTGCTGCCGCTTCGTACTCAACACATTACATCCTAATCGGTGTTATATACTCGACATTTAGCCCTGATCAGTATACCTCCATTGTATCTGCCTCGCTAGCACATGTCGATACACCTAGCCTATCACCTAAGGCAATACATTTCTTCAAGTAGTTCTGGAGAAACATGTATGTGTAGTCAGTTGAGCATCGTGCCATAGTTTTCAATAGCTACTAATATTGTTTTGTCTTTTCCGTCAACTGATGCATTTACTACTAAGCACTGTCATAGAGGAACAGGTATATACACTTGGGAGCTTAAAATTGACCCTCATATAACTGACAGGCGCTACTTGATAAACTGTTGTTGTATTTACATTACTCAAATGTAACTATGAGTAGCACGTTCGTGTCATAGCCACTAGGAGCACTGGTAGTACGGCGCAATATTGCATTATTAAAACAACACTTCATTACTATTGACGCTTTCAGTCATAAAGTGGTCAAGTCAACTACGTTGTTAGATAGGCTGCTGTCCAGATCTGTCATTCTAAGATTACGCTAAAAAGCATAGATAATTTTTCGTCAGCGAAGTATTTTTCAACATGAGGAAAGGTGTAGACGATGTTCGTATATTTTGAATGAAGTATCCTTTATTCTTCCATGACCCGTGAAGAACTGTTGTTGTTTTCTCTGAATGTTTCATGAAAATATAGACCGGCTTAGTCGTATATGTTAGTAAGTTAAGTTGTTGAAATAACACCAGTTCTCGTAAAAGTGCACTCGTTTATCGAATCAACTTCACTTAGGTAGGTGGAGCTGAAAGACTGGTTGGCCACGAGGTTACTAGGGATGATACCAACAGCACAGACAGTCAAGGAAGCGCAAGGGAAGTGTTTAATGACCTATACTGATGAACAATCACAGCACTCGCCCAGAATGTCATCACAAAGCCAACTGACAGTAAGAGTCAGCATGATCGAACCAGGAATCGAATGAGCGTTCTCCGTAATTGAAGTTTAGTTAGTGGCCATTAAACCTCCTTGCATTATAACGAAAATTTGCTTCCATGTTTTGGTCATTAAAATGCTTGTTCTAGTATAACACATTTTCTGATTTGTATACAAATTAGGGGAAAAAATGTACGCATTAAAATTTTTGTTAAGTTCTGTTGTATTAGAGTTATGTGGTGTAATATAAAAGTTTTTTTTTTCGCTTTTGTACCATGAACTCGTTTACTTGAGCCATTCCATGGAGCATGATTTGTTTAGAAATGTAGGTTGTCATTGAAGATTCCGTCGTGTAGTTTCTTGGAAACCATCAAGCTTTACGATAATTGCCGATTTTCTTGCACTATTTGCACCCGGTTGGTCAATAGCAATGTGCAGCTTGGTATGGGGTAAGAAGTACTATTTGGGGCATTTGTCTACGAATGGATAGTTAAAACAAGAGTTCAGAGAAAATTATATTTTGGACGATATATTGGTTAGCCACAGTATTTGATTGTTTGTAAATGTGAGGAGTCATGTGAAAAGGGACCTTATCTTACAATTGCTTAAGGTCCCTTTTCCCAGGGCTCCTCACAAATAAGCTTGCTCAAACGAATGTAACAAAATTAGTAGCATTGCCTGTCTAAAGCTTCGTTTAATGTATTGATGTTAAGTTTATAGTAAAAATATTTACTTTTTGAATGATTCAGAAAAATATAAATAAACCATCCTCCTAGATGTGGTTTCCTGAAGCAGTTGAATACTGCTTCGAAGCTCTGCTTGTGGCGAGGAGTCAGCTTCTACAACAACTTACATCCCTTGCATCAATCACTTTAAATTTCCCAGAAAATAATGTAATACCGCGCTATTACTGCCAACCGTCAGCAGGAATGTCGCTACTGTGGAAGGAAACACGGTGTTTTCTAGGTCACCCTTCACAATCAGCGTGCTCTCACACGGCGATACAGACTCGAATCCCTGCACGATCGCTCGCAATTGTAGCTGGTAGGTTTTTATATATAAACGTCCATTTTCCCCACCGTCACAATCCATCAGGGCGTTATCCCCGCCTCATGTAACACTCACTAAAGCTGAAGATATCACTCATAAGAGCTGAACAAACATCTCCACTCTAAATATGGTGGGTTCTATGAGAGATACAGTATGTTACATACACACACCTCCCATACAATAATTGTGTGTATTTATTTATAACATAGTTAATAAAGAACACGTTATAATGTGTTCTATGCTGATACACATCTCTTGTATGGCTTACTACTTGTATGCCGTAAGAGATGTCTGGAACTGAGTCCTGGACAAAGATATCTAGCGGAAAACGTTTCTACTGTAGAAGTTTGTCTGGTGTCTAGGTAAGGGCAGAGTCTCAATGGGGTCCCAAGACACGTTACTCTTATAGTATATACGTATCAGTAAAAGAGCGCTGATCATATGGTTTGTACCTGCTGCAGTGATAGTCTGAAGTTCCTATAACTGGGAATTTTAAGCTTCTCAGATGTATGTACTTCTCACCTACAATTACTGGAGTATACCTAACCTGTGCGGTAGGTCTTCAGCTTACATTATCTATTAACACGACTACTGCGCATCATTGGGCACAAGAATGCGCCTTTTATGACCTCCCATATAATTCGTACATCCTACAATCATCCGTGATCAGAGCAGGCGATACTGTCACATATATTGCCTACTAAGTGCAGTAGTCCTGATGGTTGATTTATGTCTTGGTATTTTTTAAAATTTGGATTTATATACTCACACGAAACATATCGTAATTTACGCCTCATTTACTGCGATAGTTGAATTTCCATTGATGCCATTGATTAGAGCAACATTTAACGATTGTCGAAATTTTTTTCTTTATTTATAATACTTATTTTTCATCAAATAGGTAGTTTGAGTTAACCAGTTTGTATAGTGATATCTTATTAAATGCCTATTATGCCTGTAGTTGAAGGTTTTTTACTCAAATAAATTTTTTTCATGTTAACATCCCATGTATGTTTTTCTCTTTTTCTTTCAGCTGTATTGAATAATCCCTCCATTTGTTCGTATAAATATTGCAGTGTACGTTATAATAAAAATGTGCGTACTTCATCGTAGTCAAATATTGTTTTACGAAACTGAAATAAAAAAAAATATTCCTCTAAAGAAGGTCTTCAAAAGTGTTATTTCAAAAGGTAATAATCTATGATTAAGATGGTTCAAAATATTGCTTTAGAAGTGCATATAGGCTATTGCCGTCATTGTCATGACTGTGTTTACTTCCAGCCTGTAGTGGCATCTGGTTGGTTGCTTGGGCATTGCTGGAGGCGTGTTCAGGGCCTCAAAGCAGTTCATACACCGAAGAAACCAACTATATCGTTGTCATATGGAATACATCCGATGACCATTATAACATTCTTTAAGTAGAATCGTAATTGGAGATAACAGGAAAATAGAAGAAAATACCTAATTAACTGCACAGTGCAAAACATAGCTTACAACATTAAATCATAATTTTTAAAATTAAAATTTCTTATTCTCGTTTTGTTCTACTCTCGTGTATCCTGCAGATTTCAACAACATGACGGCATTCAGTAAATAATGTGCACATATTGGTTGCTGTAGTCCGCACAAGAAATGAAGTGTAATCTACTTCCCACGTGAGCATATCTATGCACACGACCAAACAGCGGGATTGAATACATTAAACACAGCTGTGTTATGTTCAATGATTGTTGTTATATATGAGTTATAAACATACCTTGACTGGTGTTATGTACTTGTGCAGGCTAGGAGCGGCTTGTCCTACCAACTACAACCCGGGAGACTTCTTCATCCAGCTGCTAGCCGTCATACCGTCCCGCGAGGAAGCTTGCAAGGAGACTATAGAGCTGATATGTGACAACTTCCATACCTCCGACATGGGCGTGCACATACACCAGGTCACAAAGCCCAAACTCTACCAGGTGAGATATGTTTCTACTCTTAGTTGCCTGCACAACTTTACACTATCAACACACACCTACCTGCAACACACACAGGCTTAGAGCTCACTTATCACTCATCTTTCAAGACTTCGCAGATATTCGCCAAGTTGGTTATTAATGTCAGTTTCGTTTTCCTGCTAGAGCAAGCAACACAGTCGTCCCTGTTAACACGACAAACAGATGAACAAAGGAGCTGATAATGCATATAAACTACTTTCAGTTGTTACTTACAGGTGTTTTCACGTGCCTCTTTCTATTGGGCAGCGAAAAGCAAATAAAAACTGAATTAGCACGACATAAAAGTTATTATACTTAAAATTATTTTTTAATATTTGAAATCTATATTTAAATACTTAAATGAAACTGTATATTAACTAATTCAGACTTTCAAGTTATATATATATATATATATATGCACACAACATACAGAATGTACAGAAACAAGCGCCTAATAAGCGCACCACGCCAATCTTGGGCTAAATTAGACACAAATGCAAGTGACAATATGTTGTACGACGACCTTTTATGCATAACACTGTGGCAACACTGTACGGAGATAGTCCCCTCTTGCACTCCACGATCAGGTATTATTTTATTTATGTTACCTCAAGTAAACACAGAATCATGTTTGTACTGCTCGGGATTTTAACATTGATAAATAAAATGCAGGTCAGAATAATAGTAGTAAGATAAGTGTGCAGCGCAAGAGGAGGCTAACTACATCGTTAACTTTGCCACTCTGTGAAAATAAAATGTAATCACACAACATTCTGCCAATAACATTTTCGTCTCCACTTAAGCCCGGGATTCGTGTGGTGTGTTTATTAGGCGTTAGTTTTTGGACATCCTATATACACACACACATATATATATATATATATATATATATGCATATATATATATACATATATATACACATATACATATATATACAGGATGTTGTTCCGGGAGAAGTCGTCAATAAAGAGGCGGGTGATAGAAGGACCCAAGACCAACCAATAAAACCAAACATGTATCATTCGATTCGCAACCGTCTAAAAGTTATGAACTTATAAAGAACATTTGGTTATACTCTACCTTGAGCTAAGCATTTACAGATGGTGGAAATAGTAATGGTCCATGTGGAACGAAATTTGTACACACCAAAGGTGATAAGTGTCGTCACATGTAAAAACACATTTCACGTCACTGCAGCTTCATGAAGTAAAATAAATCACTTCCACAAAAATTGTGTTTGGTTCTGAAAGATGCCTCTAGTTTGCACGAGGTAAAAAAATAGCAATGGGTCACGTAAATTATCACCCGCCATTGGAAAAACTGCCCCATAGTATGCCCAATTAATTAGTAAAAACAAGTATTTTAAATTAACAAACGTCGATGCAGTAAATGTGAAAACATAATGAAATGTAGACGTTTCACACAGTGACAAATCAGCTATAAGGTTGAAATTAGTATGTGAGTAAATAACTAAATGCAACTTTATTGAAATAAAAATATTATTCAGTGTTTGAAATTATTTAAATGTGTTTGGAATATAATGAATTATATTTGTGAAGACAAAATGAAATTTTATTAATAACAGTGGTAATAGTCAGATATTTCACTAAACAAAATTGGTACTATCGAATTGAAAAGTTAAGATGAATGAATTACATCAACAGACACCCTTACGTACTTGCTGCTTCATATTCACAGCTGCCGCGGTTATGTAGAGGCTAGTGCGCTCGCCTCCCATCATAGCGAACTGGGTGTTATTCCTGAATAGCCCCACAGGCAGATTTAAAATCGCAAGTGAGATACCTGTATTGAAGTGCAGGACAAATATAATTATGTGTACAGTAAAATTTTTCGCATTTTAATTATTTTTATTTTATGACAGCGAAAAAAAAAGTCTAGTTTGACGACTGAAACCCATCATTTAGAGGACGTATACAGGCTGTCAGGTAATTTGTGGATACCGACTATGCCACGTTATTTAATGACCAAAACTAAGCGGAGAACACTCATTGGTAAAATTGTCTTCAGGCCCTTGGTTTACTAGACACGTCCAAAATACTAGTAAGCAGGAGTGTAGATTAGGTATATTGGCACTAACATGTAATATTTATCGTAAACAAACAACCTAGCTACTTTCTACTACCAGAGGTGGATCCAGAAGTTGGGGGGGGGGGGTGTATAGAGGTCATCATCTTTCCCGAGACTGCTCCTAAACATAAAACAAAATAAGTGCCAAGTAAAATATTGAAAATACTACCCCATACTTTTTCTAAAGCTTTATAAACTACAACACAACAATAACAACACAATAATTTCTTGCGACAGTACGGAAGTAGAAGCTTGAAAAGGTTTGTAATATCAGTAAAAAGTTTTTCACTTTTAATACATCGTTTGTCCCCAAAATTATTACTATTTCTTAACGGATATATTTATTTTTTAGTTTGGAAACTCCTTTAACAGCACCATTTTGCCTCGCAAATAAAAATTTTCCGGGGGAGGGCCTCCGTCCCCTCACTTTTCTGCTTGGGATGTGGGTGTATTTATGTTTTAAGACACAGCCTCCTAGAGGATCCAGAGCTGGACTCGCCCTTGTTTACCACAGAGCATTCAATAAGTTTCTACATCAGACTCATTCTGTTCAGTCCGTATTAGCTAATAACCTGACATCTTGTATATCTATATTACTAAACGTAGATCTGCAGACAATAGTTAGTAAGCATCACACATGAAGCCAAAGTTATATGCATAAAAGCATTCTATCGTGGTGTGTCGTGGAGCATGATACGTATATTAGACGCGTCAATGAACATAATATGGAGACAATAATAATTTATGCATAAAAGTTGTTCAAAAGCGTATTAATTATCAAAACTGTTATTAACTACTAAAAAACTTCAGCCTGCATAGAAATACACTAAATATTATAATTACTACTGACATTCTACAAACTCCACGTGTTTCGTGGCTATCACTAACGTAATTTTTGAATGTCTAATTCAGGAGCAAAGCTGTCACTCAACACTTCCTACTGCCAACCAATGTGAGAAATTGTTCCATTCACTTTACGATACAGATTAAATAGCGCACAAACAACTCTTCACTTCTCGAGAAATTTCTAGTTTCAAATGTATTTTTTATATAAATTCAAACGAGTACAAAACTTGTGAAATATGTTATCCCTAGACAAACAACTACATAAGTTTGTAGTCACGTCTACGCTAGAAAATTAAGTCAGGATCACGCCTTAGATGGTCGAAGAATAAAGAAGTGTCTTAGCTTGGATAAAATGGTTAGACCTAAGGTTTGGACGTCAGACCCTTTGACTCATGCCGTTAAACAATGGAAGGCTGACGACTTAACATGAGCAAATACTACAATTATTGTTGCTTACAAGATCCTGTAACTGCCACATCACTGATGAAGATGATTAGAATATGCTGGTCATCAAGCTTAAGTTAACATGGAACATTTCATATATCATCTGTATGCAGTAGTTTCAAAATTGCCATTAGTAAAACCCCACCTCTAATTTCTCCCGTAACGTGCAATACACTACCTAGATTCCCAGTATGGCATATGCTGTACGGCATACAAATGAAGTGGTTTCTCAATTCTACCAATATCCATTTTAAACACACAGTGGAGGGATAACGTCTGCCAGTTTTACTAATTGTGTAGCATTCCAGGTACTGTTAGCACCATACTTATTAAAGTAAATTTAAAATACTTATAACACACATACAGGCCAATAACCTTTAAACAATGCTTCTATGCTGATAGGACTGCAAAAAAAATGTTACTCCGTATACAAGCTTCTCTCTTATCTTGAATAATTTACAAACCACATTTTCCCAGTGGTTATTAGTTTATTGTATCCTTTAGAGTACTTAAATACCCATTGCAGGTATTTTCGTTGGTATCATTATGAAACAAACAACACCATGATAAGTATCGAGGATAAAAAGACAACAAATTGTACGTTTTTCCGTCCATTGGGGGCAGAACGATAAAAGTTCTAAAGTTTATTTGCACATATTTGTAAACTTATCCAACAGAAGTGAACATTTGTACAGTGGTCCATTTTGTTCGACTTATGTGGACTATTTATTCATTCAGAATTTATTTCATTCCTTTTCACAACCTCAGTTGTGATTTTTCGAAAATCTTCAGAATATTTATATGGTAGGTTTATTTACTTAATCATTATTCTGAGTGAAAAGCCACTCCTTTAGTTGAAAGGATTTTCATGATTTATAAAAATACGTTTCTCGTAATTTCAACACCTAATTAGACGTCTGAAAATTCGTAAAAACTTCCCTTTATCAGTCATTCCTATGGGTGTTCTATTGAAGATCAAATATGACAGGTCAACGAATTATAGATACTTACTTTTACGATTTATCAAAGTATATTTTATACACTGCCACCTTCTAAGGGAATTAATTTAGAAAAATTGTAAAACTCCTTTACAGGGTTTTAAGCAAGAAAAATTCTAAACAAAACTTAACATAGTCAGCATTCAATATGTTTAGATGATTAATAAAAAAATCGTATTTTTTCAACCCGTTTAGGGCCGAATTGAAAACTCTTGTCCCACTGGAATTAATTTTTCTGTATGTAAAAATCCTATATAGGAGTAAATTATCGTAAAATGGTTAAATGTAGTTTTAGACATTTCCATTAATATCAAAATGATATTAAAATCCTGACGATAACTCGTTGAGTTTGAAATATGTCACAACAAATTAATTAAAACATATTTCATGTATTTAACACCTCAAGGGTGAATTTCGAGCGTCTTTAACTCATTTTGGACAGATACGTCAGCAACATCCTGCATAGTAAATAACTAAATACATACCCCACTCCAACACGTAAACACCTACAATTAAATTTTAAAGAACAAAACTGACTAAAGGGGAACGAATTGTCAGATTGCAGAGATTTTTCTTTACTTAGTCTCTAGAACTACAAGAAACGCGTGAGCTAGTGCACATCACTGAGACTAATTAGTTCCAGTAAGAACAGATACCACGTGGACGGAAGAAAGGAAGTGGATCTTTAGTGAACAGGTGAAGGCATACTGGATCCTCCGTAAACTATAACATAAATAAGTTTTCGTTTGTCCGAAAGTCCACGTAAAATAAAATAATAATAATAATGACGTGATAACTCAACTAATAAATAAATAAAAATGTAGACTGGATGTATATAATAAAACATATATATATATATATATATATATATATATATATATATATAAGTATAATATACGCATAACACTCACGTACGCATATCCACACTCTCCAATTAACACACACACACACACACATATATATATTACTAGCAGTGCGCCCGTGGCTTTACCCGCGTGAATTTTTTTAGCAGATAATATTTACTTTAATTGAAAACATCTTTGTACACCAGATAGGTAGTTCAGTCATCAAGTGGTAGGATGACAAAGCTGCTAGTTAAGCTAACTATGCAGCAGGACAAGCAGCCATAACTGTCTACGCGAAAAGCAGTATTAAGTTTGTCCTTGCCACTAATAGCGACTTCACCTGGACCTTATTTATAGCACTGCAATGTTAACGCTATGGGGTAGATATAGTATCTAAAATGTAAGATGTTAATCGAATGAGAAAACGTTTGATTTACCCTGTGCATAACCACTGGCGACGGTGCCCTCAATCACATATTTTCAAAATATTCACTTGAAGTTTAATGCCATTAGAAAGTTTTGGTGGGAAAAGGTTTCGTGGAAACGTATTTGGTCCCACAACCTTGAGATTGGTGAAATGATATGTGTGAGCTGACGTCACAGGAACCTAACAGGAAACTGACCTGCATATTACATTTTACACCTTTTAAACGACTTCATGCAAATTGTACTAATTCGATCTGCCATGCAGTTTCTGTCTGTCAGAAATCATCGTTAGCACGCAGCTTTGAACGGAATTCGAGCCCAAAACCTCCCGGAATGTAGATCTGAGCTACAAACAATTGCGACACGTAACGTCGAAACAATTAAGGAAAACCAATTTAATTAAAAAAATATTTTTTTATGTCCTGGGCTTATAGAGGTTGTACAACACCACGTCTCGATAGGTTACTGTAGAGTGAAACTACTGTATAATTTATTTCTCGCTGGTCGTACTTGCTTTTCGGATCGTCTGCCTGGAAAGTTTAAAAACTTAGTTTTATTCTTAATAATCAAGTTATCTAAAAAGTAAAAAACTTATATACATTCGTTAAAAATACTTACGTATGCGTCACTCTGACGCTAACAACACCTCAGTACCTCTTCAGGTTAGATAGATATCGTGGGTGGATGGAAAACAAATTTTGTTCTTTTTCGGTCGATTTTCGAAATATTTTAATTTCACATCTTGGACATGTTCTCGTGGTGTAATGATGATGTGAACGTAAATGTATGTGATTGTGTAATATGTACTAGAGATGATAGTGTGGATCGCTGGTATGTGGAAACTAACTCAGATGCGTGTGACACAATAAATCTTACGTGGACGTTAGCCACGTGACACAGACACATATAGCACTTGCAAATAAAATATAAAAATTACCAGAAGAAAACGAGACGGTAACACTAATTAGAACTATTGAAATTAGGATTATCCGGACTTATTTAAGGTGAATTTGAATGCAAAGAAAAGAAAATAGGTGCTATCCCAATACAGGCTGCTGTAGTATCTAGTATGAAAAATTACTCTCTCCACACATATAACTGACATACTCTATACACTTCCAAAAAGTATCAAACGTCACATATATCAATTACGTGTTCTGGAGTTATAAAATAAAATCAGTAGGTTCGAAATTCAGCTCAAAAACTAATGAGTTTGCTCGGCTAGTTAATCCAGTGGTAGGCATGAGATACTACACAAAGGACCACTGGATAGGCTAAAGGGTGACGTATCAAAATTAAATTCAGTCTCGCAATTTGTTAGTAGAAGTTTCAAATAGTTCAGATAAAGTTTAGACACTTCCTGAGGCAAATTTTGTCAAAATAAGTAGCGTGTAACAAAAATAGTTTAAACAGTCCCGGAGGCTTAAAACTTTTAAAAGTTTTACAAAATTTTCAATTCAACAAAAAAATTGAGCCACAGAACAGGGATAAAAAAATAGAGATAGTAAGCGCCAGTCTTACAATTCGTACCCCGTGATGGCTTGATGCTCACTACAAACTCTCAGAAATAAACTGGACAAAAAACAGCCTCTTCTTGAAATGGCTTAATACTTTTAACAGTCTAGCTTCCTATTTTATGACTCGGCTCCCTCGAGTCCCTCAAATTACGACGGCGGCAGGAACAGGCGTCACAGAATATCGTCTACCGCATACGTCTCGCTCGCGTGGGAGTCGGGAAGAAGCTAAAAGGACGCCGCTGATAGCGTCACTTCAAACAATAAGCAAAGAGGAATTTGAAAAACTCTCTATGCTAGGAACAAGCAAACTCCGGTGATACTGGTTAACATTCCTCAACTGTATATTCTGCTGAATATTCCAGTACTTTGTCATAACATAGCTAAAATTATAGCCATTAAATTCCAAACAAAATTATGGTTATTAAAATAAAGTCAAATTTTGATCACCAGGTTATCAAAGACCTAAGGGGCTTTTATAATTTAATAAAATTACTGTAGTATTTCTCTGAAATTAAAAGTCTTTCATCACTGATCAGTAACATTAACTTACACATTTCCATTACACAGAGTAAATTAACACAGTAAAAAGAGAGTAAAAATAAAATTACATTGTCATCTGTAATCTCATTACAATGTGTATAAGTATCCAATTGAAGTGCAAATCTCGACGGTAGTTCGTTCAGTCGAATCAAAATCGATCATTCATTTAAAAACACATAATCTTTACAAAGATATTTAAAACATATTTTCGACATAAATTTTAATAAACCATCGCCACGCATAATTAACACACGCCATCCTTACCCTGTGTTTAACCCAAAGTTCATAAGATTCCAATAAAATTACATTGAACGTGTAGTTTCCTTCAGAATGACAGAAAAATAAAGATACATTTTTTCAGAATTATATTTTTACGTAACTCATGAGTTTGGGACACAAGCGAAGTAAACTCACTCGCACATATTATTTATCATGTGCAATGTTATGTTGTCGCACTTACAATTATGTATTTAAGCGGCCATCGCTTCTCATATGTGTACCTTGCATGCTGCCAGCTGTTCAGAAGCGTATATATGCAGCTCTTGGCATAGTTTATTTCAGGATCATGTCAGTACTATGACAAGTTGTGTCGTCCTATAAACTAAATAGACTATTATTTTTTTAAAGAGAAAGAACATAAATATAGATTGCATGAGGGAGTAAAAGTGAAACGATTTTGGCAGCTTTGAAATGTACACCAAATAAATATTGTTGCACAGTAGACAACGAAGAATTATGTCATACAAATCCACTCGTTCGTGTAGTAAGTTATAGGAGTATAAGCACAGAGTAGATAGGCGTGTGCAATGTACCAGGCTGAGAGAGATTGTATGATGTTTGTGTAGATGAAGGAGGTGATGAACGGCGGCGTGTGGCTGGATGGACACGGCACCGAGGCACGTAGACACTCCCCATACAAGGCCTCGTGGTGGGCTCAGATGAGGGCTGTCTTCTGGCGATCTTGGCTCTGTGCTATGAAGGAGCCCATCCTCATCAAGGTCCGCGTCCTACAGACCATCGTGAGTACCTGCTGCACGCTACGTATATAATAACGATCTCTCACTTTCTTTTAAATAAGTTCCAGTAGATAGGTTTAGTCGATCCGGCGGCTGACAGCTTCGAACTGTGGATGTGGGCTCGAGCATCATCGAGCGCACACGGAAATATTCGGCTTGGCGGTGACCATATTGGATCTGGCTGCCATGTTGGATCAACTTGCAATCTCGGATCAACCCACCAACCCGAATAAATTCCATATCTTGGCTCAATTCGCCATCTTGCTTGCATCACAAAAGCCATCTTGGACTTGACTTTTGTCATTTAAACTATGTAACTTAACTTTTGTTATTTAAAGTTTATAATTTGACCTTAGTAATTGGAACTTAACAATTTGACCTTTGTAAATTGAACTTTTCAAATTGATCTTTATAATCAGAACTGTGTAATTTGATGTTGATATTTGACCATGACATTTGGAATTGACCTTGATCTTGACCTTGACTATTGACAACTAGCAATCTGGTTCATCACCTGCTGCCACCTTCTTTGCCTACTAATTTTCGCCGGTTTTTGTTTACACCTTTGCACTGGAACCTCGACAATCTTTCGGTCACCATCTTGGTACCATGCTTAGATGTGCTCGGAAATCTTAGGCTGGGCTGCCGTATTTGTATTGGTATTCGCTGCCAGGGATGCTGTTGCAACTTGGTTTTAGAGTTCGCCATCAGCGACGCTGTACTCGATCGACGCATGGATTATTTAATTTTCGTATCGCCTGCTGGGTAGTGCTAGTGTCACGCTGTATGTAAGGTTCACATGACATACAGCCTAGGAGAAGACATCGCTCTTATTGTCGTAATTGCAAAGTGTGTTGCTCAAAAAATACTTCGGTATAGCGGAGTCCTGAACCACCGGACCTTGCATCACGAAACATATGCCTTACACCACTTTTTTTTTTTTAAAATAAAATGTTTGGTGCAGTGGCGATGCGGAAGCTTCCGCATCATCACTGCACCAAACACCCCCCCCCCCCCTTTAATGTGACTTAATTTGAGTGACCCCAGTACTTTCCGTGAGACAATTTGTATAGTGACAATTTTTGAGACCCAGTGGACAAACACAAATTTACACCCAGCCAGATCCACTTGGCTATTGAGGCAGATGAAATTGGAATTAAATTTTGGATATTGTAAATGCAATACTTTATCTCACATCACATCGGAATTATTGTCATGTTTATTATGGATATTGCAAACTAACCACATTTCATTTATTGTGGTGAATAATAATGCATTTAAATTCCCGTATAGCAACATATCTGAATTACAGATTTATTTATATTAACATTGAAATGGTTAACTTATTCGTTATGGATGACATCATTTTGCAAGTGATGTTTCTCGTTGATAAAAAAAAATATTAATTTGATTAACTTGTTTGAATTATTGAATGTTAAATTTTATTTCTATATATTTTTGTATACTTGTACTTCTTTCTAATTGGTTTACTGCTTCAGCCATTAACCCATCTCAGTCAAATAAAGTATTGAGCCCAACAGTTCACAAATACTGTTTATATAATATTATGTATATTTTGTTTAAATTAAATTTAAAAATACTGTCTCCCCTATAATTACCTTTTCCCATCAACCCTGTAAATTAAAAACATATTTTAATTCTAATTCATATTAATTATTTTAACTGTAATTATTTGTATATTTTATTTACTAAGTACTTTTATATTGTTAGACAAACTGGAACAGAAAATGGATACATGGAAAAACCATTCGCGGTAGCCACAACATTGACGTGTTAATGTCCAAAAATACGTTTAACAGTGCGCCAGTCGTTAACTCGTGAATCAACTGTACGGACGTTTCGTCAGCTAACCATAATTAAAGTAATAAACATATAGCCTCATAGATTGTGTTTGCAATGCCGGTTAGTATTATATATTTGTTAATAAAACTCTCTCATTAGGCGAAGGAGTGGTAAATTTGTATTGTTATATTTTCCCTTCATTTTGCAACAGTATGTACACTACAGATAACAAAGATCTATTTCTTATGCAAGATCACAGTGCACGGTGGTCGGTAGCCAATGAATATATGTTTGTTTATAATTTGCTTAGTTTATCCTAAAACTCAGGTAAGAGTGAACGGAGAATAGATGGTGAAGATTGTTAACATGTACTTGAGATATATTAAATCATCCCCTCAATGAAAGACGATACATTGAAATTATTAACTAGGTTTTCTTCTAAGGAAATTGTATTGATTCATTCGTGGGTATATAAATTGATTTTGTGCAATTGAAGGTGGATAAGTAATAACACTTTCAAAACAAATATCGTACTTTAATTTTTTGTAACAAATATTACTGGCGTTTCAATAATATACTTCTTAACACCTCACAATAATTTGGTATGTTTGGTATACGTGCTAAATCTAACGGAGTTTATGTAAATGTGAAAACACACATTATATGTAAAACAAATTAACGGCAAAAATAAACGTCTTGTGTAATCTCTCTATATATAAATGAAAGCAGACTGACTGGCAGACATATCAAACTGCAGCCCAAACCACTGGACCTAGAATCGTGAAATTTTTTGTGGGGGTTCCCCTCAGGTCGTAGGCGAGCACTAAGAAGGGACGAAATTCGACCTCTAAGGGTGTGAAAAGGGGTGAAATGAGTTTCCGAAGAAACGTCGATAGAGCT
This sequence comes from Medauroidea extradentata, assembly GCA_003012365.1. Lineage (NCBI taxonomy): Eukaryota > Metazoa > Arthropoda > Insecta > Phasmatodea > Phasmatidae > Medauroidea > Medauroidea extradentata. The sequence goes on from PNEQ01053336.1 coordinate 29,499, forward strand.
CGAACCCGACGGCCTATCATCGTGATTTTTACTTTAATAGGAAACTCGTAAAAATGCATATTAGCCAATTTAAGGATTTTTCGACGTTCAACATTTAAGGGGGTGAAAAGACCTTAAATGTGTTTCCAATCAACTATCGATACCTATCAAACCCTTCGGGATAGAGATTTGTTATTCACTACAAAATATTTCTTACGTAAATACCCAAAAAGTAGTTTAAGGTTTTTTTTTTTTTAATTCGACCAGTGTTGTAATACAATTATTTTAGTAGGTTTTACACATTATTTTATTCTGTTGGGTGGCTGTAGCCAGAGGTGGGCACTCTGTACTGAAACTAGTAATGTGGTTTTGATAAGGGTGAGGGTTATGGTTAAATGATATATATTAATATATTTAAGTGGCTTTACTCTACACAAGTTAGTTACAAAATACTACACGGTTGTACTACATAATTTAGGTTGGAGGGGAGTGGCTGTTTAAACACATAACTGTTGGTCTACTCTATGATGGGTGACCGTTTGGACACCTTAGACCTCACCGTCAGCATGATGCCGGAGGCTGATGATGAATGTGTCGGCTATCGACGGACGGCGGCACGTCGTGGATCTCAACCCAGGACCATCCTGGCGAGGTGGTGACGGCTGGAATGCTTGAAGGAGACAGGGGCAAAATGTGTTTTTTATGAATCGTCTATATCTTTGAAACACAATTGGCTATCGTCGTGATTTTAACTTTAATTGGTTACTTTAAAAATGTCTATGACAGGACTCAAAGACGTTTCGAAATTCTTTATTTAAAGGGGTAAAAATACGTGAAATGTGTTTTCGATTATCCTTCCGTATCTATCGAATCAATCGAGATATCAAAGTGCTCTTTTTTAAATTGGTGCTTTTGTAAATTTCCCAAGTATCATTTAAAATATGTTTTCCGAATTCGGCCCTAAATTGGTTAAAAAAAAGGGGTAATGTGAGTTTTCGACTCATAATCGATATATATATATATATATATATATATATATATATATATATATATATATATATATATATATATATATATATATATAT
>PNEQ01053337.1:0-30562 GCA_003012365.1 Medauroidea extradentata
AAGACTGCTTTTCGCGTGGACAGCTATAGCTACTTATCCTGCTGCAGAATTAGTTCAACTAGCCGCTTGGACATTCTAACACTTGATGACTGAAGTACCAATCTTGTGTACAAAGAGGTTTTTCAATTAAAGTAAATATTATCAGTTACGAATAATACTCGCGAGCAAAGCCGCGGGGGACTGCTAGTATAATATATATCCATAAATATCGAGAGATTATCCAACGAGAAAGAATTACTAGTATACCTGAGCAATAAATGTAACTGCGATGTCGCTGCTGTCCATGAAACCCACAGAGGGCCATCAAGACTAATACCAAGAATTAAAGGCATCGCCGTATTCTGTTAAAATGGATTAAACATCATGTCTGCTGATTTGTCGGAAACAAACGATATCGATATTCTCACTATAGAAACAGAACCGTTTTCCGAAACATTTTTACACAAGCTGCCTGACAAGAGCTTCACGTCTAATAAAACATTCAATTTCAAATATAGGAACATCAACTCAACAATTATTAGTTTAAATTATCATGAAACTACGTGGGGGTATGCAGATATGGGCGAAATTTGTATACAACTTGAAAAGTGATCTTAAAAAAATAGATTCAGTGCGGTTCATGAGACAAAACAACCATCATTTAACAGCAACCGATGAAATAAAGGATATAATCCTGATATAATCTTTATTACCAACAAATTAACATAGCAGTGCTCCAAAACGGTTGGCAAAGCTATTCCCTGTTCACAACATCGACCATTATCGTGCAGAATCGAACCAATGGTAAAGCCAAAATTGTACCTTTAGAATGTAGGTTTGAATTTCAAGAAAGCAAACGGGCTTAACTTCAGTCGTGAACTTGATGTAGCTATGGGAAAAAAGGAGCCCCAGCCAGAAAATTATAATACATTTATTTCCATTGTAAAGTCTCGCAAAAACTATACCCGAGTTTGTAGAACAGTATATATTAATTTCAGAGCTTTCTCATCAAAGTATATATATTTTAGATAGTTACAGTAACTTGAACGAGGTGAACCCCTTCCCCAAGGAAACACTGGAAGCTAGACAAGCACTGCTAACACCTCTCAGTCAAACACACACAGGCAGATGGAATAGTTTAATCTCTAACATCGACAAACAGAATAGTCGACATCATGATGTCTACTTAAGAATCTCAGTGCAGATACAACTAGTCCATCTCGGAACTTTACTTAATAAACTACTAATCATATGGCGCACAAACGGGTTTTAAATGTAAATACTTCAAAATATAGGTCAAATAAAGAGAAACACAAACGATGTAATGAAGAAGAGGATGATTTCCTGAAGACCAGTTTACAATGGATGAAAGCAACTGATGGTCTAAAATCAAACGAGACAGCTGGATTGGCGGATCTCGGAACAGAGAAAATTAAGATTTTGAACAACTACTTTGCAATGGCTACTTTCATTAATGAACAACTGTACATCCAGGCTGAAGATTCCTAAGATACGGGGAAAAGCTCTTGTAGTTGCGATCATAAAACCTGGGAATACTTCTGACAGTCCAAAGAATCTCCACCGATTTGATATTTGAGTCACACCAATAGGATGCTGGATAGAATGGTTCTCAATAGAATAACATACTCAATCAATAACAAAATTGATTCCTGGACAGGCAGGCTTTAGACCAGGCAGGTCATGTTGTGGACAGATTTTGAACCTTACTCAGTGCATAGAGGACAGATTTGAAAAAAAAAGTGCATTGAGGGTGTAACCTTCATAGGCTTAACTGCTGCTTTTGATAATGTTAAAGGACTGCAATCTGACATCACTGCCAAGAACTTTCCTTGAGAATATAAGGTTTTATGCATCTCTTACTAGGAAAAGTAGTCGTTGGTGCCTACAGAAGAACGAACTACCACAAGGCAGCATCTTAGCACCTTTGCTTTATAATATGCTCACCAATGATCATCCGAGAACAGAAGGTACCCAAAGATTCATCAATGCCGATTATACCACAATAGTCGCACAATGTCGTAACTATGAAGAAGTAGAAAACTCTTAGACCTTTGTTTTGGAAGAACTTGGTACAAACTGTCAAATACTAATTTGAAGTCAAACCGCACTAAAACGCAACTTTGCGCTTTTCACCTGCATAATAAAGAAGCCACGTGGGCTCTAACAATAAGTGGCAAAAACACTCCTCCGTTGTTTTACACACAAATACCTTGGGCGTCATTCTCGATCGAACTCTGACCTTCAAGCGACATTGTCTGAACACCAAAAGTAAAGCATCTGCACGTAATAACATACTAAGATGCCTAACAGAAAGAACATGGGGTACTCACCTCACCACTCTCAGAACTTCAGCCCATGGACAGAGCTTCTACTCAGCTGTTGAACATGCAGTGCCAGTTTGGCTATCTTCTTCACATTTCAAAGAGGTGGATGTAACTCTGAATGAGACTTCCAGAATTGTATAAGGATGTCTTAGACCAACACCGGTTAAGGAGATATACCCACTTATTGGAATTACTACACCTCATATTCGAAGAATGGTAACTGCAACATCTGAGAAGAAAAAACGAGATACCGGTATGAGGCCTCCACTTTACAGCCATCAACCAGCCCTACAGAGTCTGAAGTCTAGAAAAATCTTATTTAGAGGCGTAGAAGCCCGAGAAGGTTCACAAGAAGTTGCCCATGGGAAGATATGGATGAAAAATTTCGTGGATCCTATCGTCCATCTCTCAGAGTAAATGGCACCCGGTCATAACTTGCTGTATGGATTTGAAAACAGCTGAACATATTTAGAACAGGGGTTTCATGCTCTAAGATCTACCTCATGAAATGGAATATGATTGTCAACAACGATCACCTCACTGACTGTGGCATGTCACAAGAGCCAGAACACCTGCTGATCTGCCCTTTGATGGAAGATGTTTAAAAGGAGAGCATCTGGTTGCAAATAATAAAGCCATAATTGTTGCTACTTACTGGCAAAATTATATTTTATTCTGACACGGAAAAAGTTCTCTCACTTATCTCGAGGTTCTACTCTGAACTCAGACAGGTTGTCAATCGTTGATAAAGAAGAACTGGTAGAAACAAAAGGTGCAAAAAATCTTTCGCCAACAACCTCGTGGCTCTAGGTATGACTGTTTATGTCAAGCTTACCAAATGTAATGATATGTGTAATACTGAATTAATTCCATTTTAAGAAACCCACTTCTTAGACAGTCGATTGCGAACTAGTGGTTTTAGTTTCGATTAACTGTTTCATATATCATGTGCTTCACAAAGTAGAGAAAATTACAGTGAATACAAACCATTGCTTCTATATAGTAATAGGCCAATAATATTTTTAGTAACATCTCGAAAGAGCAAAAGTTTAACATTCAGTTTCTCCCTTTACACAAACACACACACACACACACACACACACACACACACACACACACATATATATATATATATATATATATATATATATATATATATATATATATATATATATATGTATATAAATTTTTATTTTTGGTGTGAATGTTAGTAAAACTTATTTAATGACAATGATTGAAATAATAAGTAGATGTGATTTTTCGTCACTAATGAATATAATCAAATGTATTTTGAGAAAGAGGCTATTAATATTTTTAAGAAAGTAACTTGCGCCATAAGTGTGCTTCAGAAAACATTATGGTACCGGTAGTAAATGTTTGCAGAATAGACAGTGTGTTCCGGAACTGAAATGTTTCAGAGTGAGGACACCCTGGAGGCAAGCCAATGAAGCGTGCGCCAAAGTGAAGACACCGACAGTAACTCTCTCTTGAGGACATACGCAGGAGAATGTGGCTGGCACACATGCAGAAGTACCATGGCCATACTTACGCAGTAGTGTCTTCGGCATCGTCCTCGTCGTCTTCCTGGTCATCCTCATTATCGTAGAAGACGTCTTCACCTCCAGATGAGTCTTGATCCTCATCATCAGCTGCTTTCTTGCGTGCTTCTTCCTCGGCCAAGTAGCGTGCCTTCGGAATCACTACGTCCCTGCAACAAAACACTAGGCGTACTTTTGCGTTCAGCTGGTAGCGGTACCTGTGAACAAAGCTTTCTGCGCTCCAGTGGTATCTGCAAATATGCTGCAAACAGGTTGAGGATGTTTGAATTTTTTTGGCTGCCGAGGCAGAACGACGGTTACAGAGTTTTTCATAGGATATTTACATTAATCATAATTTCATGTTTTATTTTAAATCAATCTGAAATCTAAACAAACTGTATTTAGGTGCGATACGGACGATACTAATTTATTTGGAAAGAAAATGGGGAAATACTATTTTCGTTTTACATTTTATGCTTTTGCATGATTCAATTTGCATAGGGGCCTAAAACTATTTATTATATTGTACATGTAGAAAAAAGTTACAGTTGTCCATTTTCCACCACCCACACAGTGTAAAATATCATTAATGACAAACTACAACGAGGCTAACATACCGTACAACCACTGCAGTCCACGACGTGCTCTAACAAGAATTTAAAAGCATAAGTAATGAACCTATTTTCCTCAAAGTGGGTGCAAATTAACCCGAAAAATTACAATTGTTCACGTTAATATAGAAACCTGAAATACTATAATAATTTATAACCATGCTTATATTTAACTAAGTAAATCTAAAACAATCAACACACGTAAATGAAAGCTTATAAACATATATAAATTAAAATTTTCCTTTAACATCGGTCATCTAGTTCCTAAAACATGTGCTAAAATTTTTGCATTAAGATCGCGTATTCTTCAAAGTAACGAATGTGCATTTCTGAATAAAATATGAAAATCTAATAAAAATAAATTTTTAATATTAAATACCGCAAAAAGAATAAACACTACAGTCACCTTACTTAGAAACATGTATCCCGAGAAAACTACAATTTAGAAAAACTGTTACTCAGATTTTCGTTTGATCAATCAATTCACATAGGCAACCATTTCCAAAACCGAATATGTTATGAAGAATGTATTTAAATTCTAGTCGTCGTATTAAATACAAGATGTATACCATATTTACCAAACTTCGGATTAAGTTAAATTATATACCATATGTACTGTGACTAGGAAATGTTTTAATGACCACAATTTTAATAGTACGAACATATATTGAACAAAAAAACTTAAAACTCAAACTCCCTTATTAAGTACGATTTGTTTAAAGAGTTTGATTAATTCCTGAAAAATAGTACCTTAGATACCTTATGTGAAAACATTCAAATGGTGGCAATTTTTAAAATGCAAACAAGGTGTGAACAAAGAACATAAATGTCAAGTCATCTTAATTCGTCAAATATGTATGTGTACATAGACTAATAACGAAGTACAGAAAAACTATTCTTCAGATATCTCGAGAGTTGAAAACCTGTTCTATTGGCTACCACTAAACATATGAACATAACCACCATAAAATACATAACATCGTTTCACCCTAGAAGGAAGTATGTGTGTACCAAGTTTCATAAAATGTGGAAAATATTTCTTCAGGTGTCATATTAGCAAAAAAAAAAGTAAAATTTTGAAAGTATTAAATCGGCATAAACAAAACACATAAAAGTCAATTCAACTTGCTTAGTACAGTATACGTAGCAAGATTGATGCAAATCAATCCACGAATTCAAAAGTTACTACGGACAGACACAGACTCGCAACGCATCCAGACAGAAACAGACAGACACACACACAGACAGAAAGGCGATCTCAAAAGTCAAACTTACATTTGGGAAGTATAGATGCTAAAGTAGGCCATAACTAAACAAAACGTCAAGTTAGCAGTCATCGCCGAGTCAAGTGAATCCTAAAAGTTCCAAATTCTTTTCTGAAAATCATAACTCGTAAAATATGACAGATATGTAATTATTTAAAAATCCAACCACACGACTCTTTCAAAGATTGCTATTCATTACTCATTTTCACAACACTTACACAGCGACAACCTCGCAGCAAAAATACATGACAAACACTTCTAGTAACACTTTCATACCATTAAAATATTCGACTGCTTTGGAATTAACAAACACAGTTTATAGTTAAACACCTCCTCACAACAAAATAATTTAATGTAGGCATGCAAAGGAAGCTACACTAGACAAAGAACGACAATATATCACTGAATTTTTAAAAATCTAGCTGAGTAGGAAACAAATATATGTTCTGATCCTCCGAGAGCAAAACTGGCATAATCTGAATCTGAATAGCATAGGCCCTGGTGTCAGAGGGTAATGCAATTGGTCAAGAGGGGTACCCGTCGTTTCGCCTAAAAATGTTTTGCCTAATCGTAGGAAAAACGACTTTAGGCACTATGAATTTAGGCAAAACGACTTTAGGCAATATAACAGTAGGGCAGACGATTTTTAGGCAAGCTAAGCGAGAAGGGTAGCACTTTGAAGAGAGCATTTTAGGCAATACGATTTTAGGCAAAAATATTTTTGCCTAACGATTTTGTCGAAAGTTTAGCAACGGGATGGAATATAAATTAAACATATTTTAGGGCACACAACTTTAGGCTATAATACTTTAGGCAAAAAGAATTCCGGCGAAATTATTTTAGGCCAAATAGTTTTAGGCGAAAGTACGTTAGGCAAAACGATTTTAGGCGAAACGAATTTAGGCAGAACGCCTTTAGGACGAAAAGTTTTTAGGAAAAATGACTTTAAGCAAAACGAGAGCGGCAAAATGTTTAGGTGAAACGACTTTAGGCGAAAATAATTTAGGCAAAATGACTTAAGGCAAAACAACTTTAGGCTAAATGACTTATGCGATTTAAGTGAGTTGCCAGAATTTTAAGAATTCCTATTTTAGGCAAAACGATTTTAGGCAAAGTTATTTTAGGCTGGACGACTTTAGGCTAAACATTTTTAGGCAAAACGTATTTAGGCGGAACTCTTTTAGGCAAGACGATTTTAGGCGAAACTACTTTAGGCAAAACTATTTTACACGAAACTATTTTAGGCAAAACTATTTTAGGCGAAACTAATTTAGGCAAAACGATTTTAGGCGAAACTACTTTAGGCGAAAATACTTTGGTCGAAAGACATTTGTGAGAAACTACAATATTGTTTCTTTAGGTAGCTAACTAAAATGTGTTGTTACACGCCATCTAGTTCACTTTTCCCTCATAGGTGGCACCACTAGTTCGATTACTCGAAAGACTATGCCAGAGATACCAAGTTCAATCTAGCACACACAGATAGCGTTGCAGTTCGGATAGTTGGCTATCTGATACACTGCAAATAGTTCACCAAAGTCCCGGCAGGCCACATTACAGTCGCTCAACCGGTGCGCGGCGGGGGAGGGACATGCCACCCCCACTAAGGGCGGTATTCATAGTTATGTCTCGATACAACGGATTCACCAAGACTATTTTATATTTTAAGACAGTACTTTTCAAGTCCAAGTTTCACAGTCCACGAATAAGACAATCTTCGTCATGACTGCGCGCTTCATGTAGAGCTTGTTAGGCGCTAGTTCCCGGCTTGACGAAGCACGAACTTAAAGTGGCCGCGAGTACACGAACAATCCCGAACACTTACGAACAACATGCAATAATTGAAGAGTTTTCGATAAGTTACCCGCAGTTTTTCTTGTTCATGTATCAATAATTAGTTTGGTTTACATTTTGAACGCTAGAAAACTCCATTTGGAACACTTTTAAGTTAATCAAGTTGGAATTGTGAAATTTAACTACACTATGGCTAACCTAGTGACTATTCGTAAACGAGTAATGAGGTGGACTTCTATTTTAAAACGAACCTTCTATCATTTATAGAAAATATTATTGTGCCAGAGAATTTTGTAGCAAGTAGATTGTATGTATTTGTAATAAATAAAATGAGGTTCATTTCTGTTAAAAGTTATAAAATATGTTTGCCTACTTAAATTTCAAATAATAAAATCCTGTATTCTCGGAGAATAAAGATATATAAATTTTTAATTAGAAAATTAAATAGGTTTTCGATTTAATACGGTAATATTTGTGAAACAGAACGTTTAGAAAAGTGCTAAATACGACAAAATAATGTCCAGGGTTATTATTGTCCGATTTAGAAACATTTAAAATTATATTTTGGGTGTCTCCACCCCCACCTTAGCGCGGTTCTTCCACTTTACCCCGTTATTCCACAACTTTCGCGAAAGTATAATTTTTTGGTATAATTCTTCGCGGGTGCACGCACAACTAACCAAAAATTGTTGTCATTAAATAAAATATTTTTGCGTACCCCATTCTGCTCCTTTAACCTATTTCGACACCCTTCCTTCCAAACATTAGTTTTTTTTTTTTTTCCCAGAAAACTTTGCGGATGCATGCGGAACCACTCACCAAAGTTTTTAAATTTATTTTACTAAGTTTTTCAGGTATCCCGTTCTGCCCATCTACTTTTTCAGGTATCCCGTTCTGCCCATCTACTTTTTCAGGTATCCCGTTCTGCCCATCTACTTTTTCAGGTATCCCGTTCTGCCCATCTACTTTTTCAGGTATCCCGTTCTGCCCATCTACTTTTTTTGCTGACCTGCTTGAAAAAGAAAACTAAATTTTTAATTCGGCAGAAACCTTTGTTTGCGTACGTACCGCACTCACTAAAAATTTATTTCTTCTCAGTATTTTTGCATGTCCTGTTTTGGCCTTCTACCTCGTTTTGCCTTCCCGTATCAATTTTTTTTGTATAAACCTTTGTAGGGTGAACTCAGAACTTATCAAAATCTCGCAATCGGATGACTGGTATATATAACGGCATACATATCGAACAAACAAACAATCATTTTTATCATATAAGCTTTAAGTCCGCCCGCGGCATTGCCACCCTGTATTACTCTGAACAGCGAATATTTACTTCAATTGAAGGAGCTCTTTGTACACTATATTAGTAGCTCGACCATTGAGTGATAGGATAACCAAGCTGCAGGTTGAGCTTACTCTGCAGCAGGCTCAGTAGCTTTAGCTGCCTATATGATAAACTGACCACTGTCGCTGCCAAACAACTGTCCCGGGCCTTATTGTCATAACAAATATGAGATAGTATTTGGATGATATGAGTAGTATACAGTCATTTAGGCTAACTTTGTTCCATTTAGGGTAACATTTTACCAGGAATTTGCTTTAATAAAATCTCTCTGTGGCCATCAACAACTATGGGAACTTCAAGATTAACAATTTATAATCGCAGAATGTTAACTTCCCTATTAATTACTTCTGTATTGCTATTTGCTCTACTTGCTTTTTTGATCGTCTGCTTTAAGAGGTTTACAAAGACTACATTCCTCCCACCTCCACCAATCGGGTATTTGAGAGTTATTTTCTCATAATAATTTTTCGTATTTACATTAAGCATCATTCTGAAGCAAAAAAAAACAAAAAGTCTCAATATCTCATCTGGATGGATAGTTTGCGCTTTTTAACATTTTCAGTGATCAAACATTACAAAATTTTACCACCACTTGTTAAACATATGTATAAGTATCCAGTTGGTGAAAATCATGACTACACATGAAGTAAAAGTGTAACACACGATTCATTTAAGAACTTCGTTTATTACTTGTCACCTTTAAGAGTTCGGATTTAGAACATTCATAAAATATGTTTACGGGCATATACGTATTCATCATCATGAAACAAAATTCAACTCTATATCAATGCGGGTTCGATAGCACTCCTGGATTTATCAAAAACACATTCAATGTCTTCTTTTCACCCCCTCAGGATTCTTTTAATTTCGAAAAAAAAAAAAACTTTATAGACAATTACGGTCGTGTGAGCGTCAAATTTAGTTGGAAGTGACGATAGCCCGTTGATAAAAAATTTTTTGACGATAGACTATTAATAGAAAACACCTTTCACCCTGTTTCATAACTTTTCATCCCCTTAGGTGTCAAATTTCGGAAAATAAATAAATTTTATTTCAAGTATTTAAGCAAACATTAATACGAAGCAAAAATCACGTCACTATCTAAAATCTCAGTGAGCTCGATATGAATTGATTACGAATCGAAAATATTTTATACCTTTTTTCACATGTTTGGAGTCGAATTAGGGAAATGTTCTGAAATATATTTTCAGTCTTTACGTAAACATTACTCAGAAGCAGGCTAAACTTCGATATCTCGATTGGTTTAATAGTTATGGAAGAATAATTGAAAATACATTTCACATATTTTCATCCAGATCATTAAATACTTTGGAAAGTCTTGTAGTCCTATGATATAAATTTGTATACGTATTTAATTGAAGTAAAAATAATGATAGCCCATTGGGTTAGAGTTGCACAGACGATTAATAAAAACACGTTTCCCCATTTTTTACTCGTAGGTAGTCGAATATCGAAAAATTGACTTTTTGGGTGTTCACATAGTCATTATTTTGAAGTAAAAGCAACTTTGTATCTCATAGGATGTAGTCGATAGTAAATCGAAGACGAAGTTCAGTTCTTTTCACCCAATGTTGAATTTCGAAAGAATCCTTGAATTGGCTAATACGTATTTTTATGATTGACCAATTGATGTAAAAGTTACGACAATAGGCCGTTGGGTTCGATCTACGTAGACAAATATTAGAAAACACAGTTCACCCTATTTCACCCCTTACAGATCAAACCTTTCAAAGGTCCCTTCTTAGTGCTCGTCTATAGGAAACCCATACAAAACATTTCACATTTGTAGGTCCAGTGGTTTTGGCCGGCAGTTTGATACATCAGTCAGTCATTTATTTATGAATAAGAAGAAGTGTGCACTGTTATTTTGTGATCTGTTAAGCCGGCTTTCCACAGGTGGATGTTTGTGCGCGCATGGTGCGTCAGGTACCCGAGGGCGATGCGTGTCTACCCACAGCCCGCGATTTCATCTAGTTTTTTGTCAAACAATAGTTTTCAGGCATTACCGAGGTTATTACATTTTGCAAAGGAACGCGAAATAATTAACCACTGCATTTCCCATTAACAAGCCGTAAATGCAGAGAACTTAAAAAAAAATACAGTAATTTAAGTTCATCGGGAACTGACGTGACGTTGATTTCAACAGCATATTTTATTTTAAAAGAAGTCGACGCAATTTCTTTTTTGTATAATAACACTATTAGCACGAATTTGTATTATGTCTGTTCAAATACCCATTTTTCATCTGTGTTCTGAGCGTATTTTACGAATCGATAGTAATTAAAGTTTTTAAAAGCATTGCACTATAAAAATACATAAACTAAGAAATTCTTACTTTTTTTCAACACAATTATGAAGACTTTAACATTAAACATTGTGCATAAAGTAAACCACGTTTACTATTTCCTTAAATATTGTTTTTTTTTATGCTGTAGATGTAGGTGAAGTGAGATGAGGATAGAGCAACGACGCAATGTAATGGGAGTAACCAAAAAATGTGAAGGGTAACCAGAAATGTTCACGACGTTTCTCGCACCTGAAGAGTTGCAATATCAACTACTTTGAAATTAATGTGTAAAAATAGATATCTGTAGTTCTTGTATTTATTTTCATTAATTATAGTTCTCTTTCTATTTTCGTGCACTAATTTTCATAAAAGCATCACAAAATATAAAATGTACAACAGGAAATCTCTTTAACACTTTGTAAGTGTTATCCTGTTATACGAAAGAGAATTCATGTTAATTGGTCACTGTTTTCAAATGGTTTTGTAGCAATCGAAATGTTAAAAACGCATATTTTTAGTGGTAATCATAGCTGTAATAAACATTTTGCTCCAGTATTACAATGTATACACAAATATGGACCACATACGAAAGATAACTTACTAATTTAAAATAGTTTCACACAACGTAGCACAAATGATTTATCATTGCTCGGTTAAAATTTAATCTGTACTACCCTAAAAAATTCACCCCCACACAGAATCGCTATAAGACATAACATTACCATTTCAGCCATTTTTAAAAAGATAATTTGTGTGTTTGCTTATTAATCTTTAACTTTGGCATCTACCAGACTACAACTTACGTGAAAATGTTTACTGTGTAATAGCTGGTCAAATATATCAGATTGTTTAAAATATAACTCCACATTTATTGTAACTTTTTGAAAGCCTAGCAATGTACATGTCCCTACAGCTTTTCTTGACATGTCGCGTATTATTGTACGAAGTGTGGGGGAATACCAAACACACCTTGTCCCCACAGTGTGACAGCCGTCTCCACTGCCCGGCCCTTCCCGCGCAGAACCTAGGTAGGGTGTCGGTCAATTTGAACTATACGCCCACCATACCAGAAGTTCGCCTCCAAGGCGATCCTTTCGAGCTTGACTTCAAAACACGAAACAAGCCCTTTCCACAGCTGGATGTGTGGCGCGCACCCCAACTGTGTCATCAGGTATGACGTTGCAGCGCGCCCGAACACGCACCAGTGGAAAGTCGGCTTTATAGTTATAGACCGAGTGTTTTTCAATAACACCCCAAAATTCTAACTTTTATAATTATGTGAGAAGGTAAAGTTGTTTGAGTTATATTTTCGTGTTTGGATTCACCGTCCTCCTTTCCCGGTCATTTAGGTTATTGTGTGACGAAATGTTTCGCTCTTTATCATCGTGGTAGTTACGAGAAGGCTAATTTTCGCGTGAAAACTGTTCATGTAGTTTCTTGATTTTACTGCTGATTTGCTAAGTATTACTGTCTTAATAACTTGAGACATTTACGTTCGTGTTGCTGCAAAAAAGTATCTTTGTAAAGTTAAATTTAATTTCTTATCAACTTTCAACGAGGTGTTGACTTATTTTTCTCGGTCTTGAAAATATTGTGTGCCGTAAGATTCCATTAAGACCATTTAGTCTACTTTGCAACCCCGTTTGAAGTATTTTTTGGCAAAAATTATTGATTTGCCACAAGCATTTGTATGTAGCTTATCTCACCTACGTCTACTTCACTTTTATAACATATGATTTTCAGTATTTTAGCTATAGAAAATTTTTACGCCTAAAGAAGAGCAAATATCAAAAATCTATTTGGCAGTTTTGTTTAAAATCGTCGGGGTTGCGACGTTTGTCCTAAATTCGTTTGTCCTAAAACCATTTTTCGAGGTTTTGTTGCTTGGATTTCGTTTGTTCTAAAATCGTTTGTCCTAAAGTCATTTATCCTATATTTGTTTGTCATAAATCCATTTGTCCTAATTTCGTTTGTCCTAAAATCGTTTGTCCTAAAATCGTTTGTCCTAATTTCGTTTGTCCTAAAATCATTTGTCCTAAAAGGCGTTTGTTCCTAATTTCATTTGTCCTAAAATCACAATTAGTTTTCAAATTCGTTTATCCTAATTTTGTTTGTCCTAAAGGACATTTATCCTAAAATCGTTTCTCCTAAATTCATTTACCCTAAAATTATTGGTCCTAATTTTGTTTGTCCTAAAGTTGTTTGTCCTAAAATCGCTTATCCTAAACAGCATTTGTCCTAAAATCGTTTGTCCTAAAAGTGTTTGTCCTAAAATTAGGATAAACGATTTTAGGACAAACGACGTGTACCCTAAACGTCTTGTTCATATTGGCTGATTTTTTTCAAGGCTGTAAATACTATGGTTTCAGCTAATCATGTAACTAAAGAAATTCTGGTTAAATGACTTTTAGTCGAAACCGTATAGTTTCCTGTTTTGAAAAAAATTATTATCGCGGCTAAAATCATTTCAAATAAAAACCGCCAAACATATGTTTCATATCTGCTCTCTTTTAAGATGAAAAAAAATATCATTATCGCAAAAACAGTAGAAATAAGAGAGCACTACCTTAATTGCATGAAATTTGTCTTAATAACCGTTAATACGACAGAAAAAATGTTGCTTCTTATGACAATATCTTCACGGTCGCGATTAATATTTTTCATGACACTGATTAAGCCTGCATATGAAGTGCATACGGCAAAAAAAAAATCACTATGCTCACTTTATTTGACAATCTTTCCATTAATTGTTGTAATCATTACATATTGCTACAATTTCGTATACGCATTAAGAAATATGCGACAAAAGTACCCTGTATTGTTAACAGTAATACGACTCGTTTTGGTTGCGGCAATGTTTACTATTAAATCTTATATATTCAATACTTAATTATAAATCTGCGTCGTTTGCCACAGTATTGAATCGGTGCCGCGTGTGTTATAAATGTTTATTAATGCACAGTAACTGCCCAACCAATGTTGGTATGTACATTTTCCGACATTGTATCTGCAAAAACAGCTGATTCTACCCATGATTCAGTGTGCAGACGATCCTGGTCAAGTAGTCTATTCTGTGCAAAGAATACATGTTGTTATAAATTTATATAACTAAATTTCAAAATTTATTATTTAGTGAAATGTAGAAATATCTATGAGTGATGTGATATTTAAATATTTGATAGTTAATTTATGTGGTTTGGAGGTTTAAGTTAACGGTGGGCGCCTATCGGCTGTAATTACAGTTGTATCAGATTCTTTTGAAACTTACGGACAGGATTTTGGTGGCTATAGTTGCAACGAATCACAACTCGTATGAGTAATTTCAACAAATGTATTTCCTATTAACTCCATAATACAATGAGAGAAATTAATAATTCAAATAGAAATATCTGTACTCCGACAATGCTTACAAGCAAACAAGGAAAAAATCATTAAAATTAGTAAGAGTGAATGGAATGGGTCTGTCGTGAGCAGAGTTTGCAATGACGACCTGACCTGTTCCAGGTATCGGGTTCAACAGGGCGATGTCGATAGGCTCTTTGCAGAAAATTCATTTATCTTCCTGGTTGACGAAATTCTTAATGATAATTGAAACTTATTAACCCGGTTAGTATCAGTAGAGAAATTCATATGTGGGTTTAATGATCAGCACCAATACATGCAGACCTCTGACACTACTATCTGTAACATCATCCTTCCTATGTGTAGGGATGGACATGGAACCCTTCTGTCCTTCGGATTCTATCCCTCGCTGAAAAATGTCTGTCTTTCCTCGTTGCTGGAAACGTTCTTATCATAGAATTTTCAAAGTATCAAAACGTCAGTTGTTTGTTCTCCCCCGAGGATTGCTGCTTTCCAACAACCTCATCGTAGCTTGCCGATGTCTGTTGACATCCCTGATCAGGTCCAAAACTCTGAGCAAGAAAACAAATGTAATAAAATGACTCTATAGACAGTATTCACGTAACTATACATAACATATGACAAAGACAATAAATATATAAATTTAAGTCAAATACATCATACAAATACTGGCGTGGGGTGTCTTTGGTGGCCATAGACAAAATAAACATTGCAACTTATTAGATGTTTAAGTAAATGTCTTTCACATAGACAAGGGAGGGTCTTTCATCTGTAATATTGGAAACAGTATATGTTAAAGAGCTAAATTGGTATTTATTGTAACGTGGCAATTTTTATTGTAGTATATCTTGCAACACTACTACAGAACTTATTAGTTTTGTAATTTACGGACTATTAACTTGTATACGCATACTACCATAGGCATACTACACAATGCACGTGAGGTTACGTAGTGCTACCTGGCTTACCAACATTCAACATCAGCTCTCCATTCTGAAACGTAATTCACAACGTACTAGCTACGTGACTAATAAAAGATGTAGCGTATATGGGGTTGCATGAATTTAATGATAAATTTCTATATGTTTTAGTTGTAAAAATCAACTGAATATATTCAGACCCCGGAATAAAAAAACGGAAATATTTCTGTAAAACAACAATTCTTATGAAGTTGGAAAAGGTCAAATTTATATAATATCGTCATCTACTTGCCATTAACTGCCAGTCAGGTGTTCCTACGCGAATGATTAACGTTTATAGTATTTTAACATTGGTTGATAGAATAAAATATAAACACGTTAAATAATTGGAATCGGCAGAGCAAACTGAGTGAATCTATTTAAATCAGCTTATACGTAGGTAAAATAAGTTCATAAACTAACGCCAGGAACATTTTGTGACATGCAGGGATTTAGTTTAGTGTCTATCCTGCAAACCACATGACGCCATATATTTAAGACACTTTCACTGATCTCTGGATAGCAAACTAGCCCTTGGACATCTACTGAAAATCTCACGATGGTTGTAACTGCAGACAGGCCTCGGGTTGCTAATCTCCTTCTGATGTCTTGCCTTCCCGCGCGTGAGAGGCTCAAAAGCGACAGAGCTGTAAGGTCGACCTTGAAGAGCGCATAAAATGCCGCGTCGCCTCAACGAGCCAAGCGCTGAACTAGCGTGCAAGCTTCCCGCCGAACGGTTTTTACTACGGGACACTAAGCGGTAAACATATCATTTTATTGGTGGAAAGTCTGCAACTAACATCAGTGCAGGTTGCAATCTGAGTTTCACATACATGGCCAGGCCAACTCCTTCACCCTTTCCTCCCGTGTATCTCTATCAAGGCCTTGTGCTGTTCGAAGACATGTTAAAAAACGTCCAAATAAACAAACAACACCCCCCTCTCCCACTTCAAATGTATTCTTAGCAGATACTCAAAGTAACCAAAAAAAGAAATATATTTCAGTTCCCATGCGACGTTGCTTTTAAATGAACAATTTCATAATCATCAACTACACCAACCACGGGTTTGTCTTCAGATAGACGCTTCTAAAATGGAAGAAATCTTTCGTTTTGTCAGCAGTAGCTGTAATGGTTAAAATATAATAATAATAATAATAATTTCTTAATGAAGTGGCCGTTAAAATTTATGTAGTGAATTAATAACGGTGGAATATGTGAACTGTTTCTTATTTTAAAGTAATAGAAAATGTCATTAATTACACATTTTGAAGCATAATTCTATACAAATTGTAATATAGTCTATAATAATAAAAAATTTAATATTATAAAGCTCAAAATTCTGACGAAGTGTACCTTCCGAACTTCGTAAAGTGGCTGCGATCTGGCAACAGCGCGCGCCATAAGCTCTGTACTGCAATCTAAGGCTGGGACGCTCTATAGCTAGGATGTATACCCTAGGTCTAAAACAAATAAAATACAATGTAAGTTATACTAAATTTTACATACCTGATAAATCCCATATTTTTCGGAATAAAGGTTGAGGCATTTCGTGACAAGATCAAAACAGTCTGAACTAAGAGTTCCACAATTAAGTAGATTTCTTGTTCGTTCATCCACAAAACTGAACGAAGTAACGGCATGCTCTTCAACTCTTCAAAACAACATAGCAAACACTTGAGAACCTGTGCGTTATCTTCGCTACAGAGCGTCCCAACCTTAGATTGCATTACGGCACGCGCTGTTGCCAGACCGCAGCCGCGTTACGAAGTTCTGGAGATGTACTAAACTTACTTCATAATTTTGAGTGCTAGAATACCATATTTTACGTTTGGTATTGGTATAAGATTAATCTTTGAAATATTTATCTAACCACATTTTTATATTACATTAAAATATGAAACAGTTCACATACGGGGCGACTGAAAAGTATCCATTCTGAATGGTTACCTTTTCAGATATTTTACATCTTAACCCGCGCAGAAAAAGCCTGAAAGGTAACCAGTGCGGATTTTAGCACAAATATCGACATCTCAAAAAACCTGAAAAGAGTTACCATTGCTACTGTTATCGCGCATGCATCGCATTCCTTAAAACCTGAAAAGTATCCATTCTCTGAAAAATGCCGTCCAAATAGTTTCCGAGAATCAGTGACATGAGTTAACTCGTCCGCTGGTCGCTAGAGGGCAGCTGTAAAGAGTGAGATGGTTCGCCTCAAAGTGTTTATTAGGCTTAAGTGATTGCATGCACGTATAGTTTATTTCACTAGTTATATATGTCTACTTATTATATAATTTTTATTTATTTTCTCTTTTCTTCTTTGTAGTTGCTGAATAATTTGTGTTCCATACAGTTAGTTTAGACAATGTCTGTAAATATGTGTTGTTTCAGTATTAAATTATTAATCATGGGATATGCTTCGTCTCGGTGCCATGTTTAAGTCGATACTTGTTTTGTTTGGTGTCTACTTTGATGACAGTTAACTACAATTTTAATTATAAGTAAGTCAACTCAAATTAATTAATGCTGATCCATTGTGCCAACCAACAGAAGATTTTAGTAAATAAAATGGTTCGGCTAATTTATTTTACATGTTACTTTACGTGTACCAATTTGCACTTTTAGTTTACATGATCAAAGTAACCCATTTTAGTTTTCTGAAAGTTTGTCACTATGTTCTGTGTGTAATGAAACTACCAAAAACACAGATAGCCTTCGAACAGCCGCCATTTCGACAAGAGACAGTCGATGACGGTGTTCGAATTGAATATTTAATACTAAATAACCAAATTATTAATTGAGACGTGTCCTAAATCTTATACTCGGAATTTTGTTAGGCCTATGTGTTTGTATCGTTTTACCAACTTCCGGATTCGTAATTCCATAGTCACGATTCCTAATTCTTCTGTTAAACAAAGTCACCATATTCACTTCATATCACACTGTCAACTGAATACCTGGATTTTAAATGAAATATTATAAAATATAAAATGCAAATACGAGACACGACATTCCTAAACACGTTTTTAAAAAGTCCTGGAAAATAATTCTGATGTTATAAATGACGCCGTTCTGCGTCTGAAGGTTCTCAATATTAATAAAATTATTTAAACACTCAGTTAATTTCTTATCTTTAAATTACAGAGTACAGAACTGTTAGAGTACAAAAATACAAAAATGTCTAAAGAAGTATTGTTATTACTTTCACTAAGAGTAAAACTAATTCTTCCTCATTGACATTCTTTAACCAATCAATAAAAACCACCGACTACAGGAGAACTGAACTTTGTTGGAAAGATTCTAAGCTTCCCTTGTAACCTTCAAGAACGGAGCTTTCGAAATTTACTTGTTGAGCCGTTGAGAAAGTGTTATGCATATTTTCACGGAATTCGGAATATATTTAAAATTCGACGAACAAATATGATTATTTTGTTTTAGAATACTGAAAACGTTTTTTTACGTTATGTGAATTTTATTTGAATAATATTTCTCACTCATCAATTACTTGCATGTTGTTTACAACTGATGGATTTATTCAATGTTAATGTCTATGTTTACGCAAAAATATTACATGAAAGGCTTTGTATCTCATAAACTGCTTGTCCTACTCAGAAATTCATTAGATAACTTTTATATGAAATTTAACTATGTTTGCATTTGTATGAAACTACACGAACTCATTTAATACTCTGATCTTGGGAGTTAAATGTATGGATAGGAAACGACCTTCAGAATGTCCATGGATGCACATGCTCTACAGCAAGAAAATTTTGTGTAATCCTTTCATAAAAGAAACACATTTGTACGAATGCTTCTTTGAAATGCATATGAGCACACGAGCACGCACACGGTCGAGATGGACGAGAGCAAATGCGTGAAAGGTTGGATTATACTTGCAGGTGTGCACGCAGTCTTACAGGTTCAGTTAAAGCAGGACACTGTGCCAAGAAAGAGTCTTTTTTAAATATCACACAAACACACTGCTGTCTCGTTTATCGCATTTTACTGTTAACGAAAAGTCAGTGCTTTCAAACATAATAGCAATTCATTACGAATTCTGTAGGTTAATATCAAGTATGCCCCGTACGCTAAATGCTACACAAATTCATCAGAGGTCCTGAAAAACTTTAATGAAACTGAACATGTTCGGTAATGCCAGATGCATTTTCACAAAACGCGACTGAAATTCTAGGTTGTACTTGCTACCCGAGTCTTCAGTTAGGTTTGTGTAACAGGCACGGAATATATCTCCCAAACACTCTGGCGAATGTGAGAACATGCAGTTTCAGATATTCTACTTGAATCAGCGGTAAAAGTAATTAATACACAAACACACGCCCACATACGCGTACTCACGTATACTATGGGGAGGCTGTAAACCCGGCCTTAAGATTAAAAAGTCAGTACGTTTTTACCAGCACACGGCATCCTAAAGCCTAGGTTTAGGAAACCTGGTTTTTGGAAAGTGAGGCTTGGTGCAGCATAATGAATGCGATACCTGGGTTTCGCTCAATCTTAAAACTTGATTGCGATATAAGTTTTTTGTAAAATTTGACTTTTGTGCGCAGTATTATCGGCTAAACCGAGCTTTCAATTAATGCTGACCTACAGGAATAACATTTATACAAAAAAAGAGAGATGTAAGCACATTTTAACTTAATAACTCAAAAATGACTTGTATTATTTTCACTTAACAAAGCATGATTGCTACTTTGCTATCGAGAAAGGTTGCAAAATAATAATTTAATATCATGTGAATCAATTAACGTAAATTTCATCATTAAATAATTGGTTTGTTTCAGTTAGAATAGCAATAAATTGGATGTTTGTTTTGTAATTATATCCCTACACGAATAGCATTTGAGATACATTTTACGCCAAGTGACAAGTTCCAACTTCTTATTTTACTCACGGAGATTTTTTTTTTTGGTGTGTGAATATTGAGGAAGCGGTGTTTGGATGAATTTTTTGTGACTAATAATTGTTCACAGACGCACAGAGTGTACTTGTTTAGGCATATTTTAAGCTCGACTCATCTTCAATCAAGTCGCTTCATTATCTTTCTAAAGTTTATTACTCCACACATGAACATATATATTAACACGTGACTTTTATGACTAAATCCGAAATTCTTTTAGTCCGTTTGCTCTCCATGCAATGTAGTGGTAAATTCGAAAAATTTTCATTTAAAACATTACTGTTTATTGTTGGGGGCGGGGAGGGTACTCAACTTCGGTGGGTGTTCGGACTAAAACGATCCAATCTATTTCTTTTTTACGATTCAATAGGGATAGTTTACGTATTACATTTAAATAGTGATATTTAGAAAATGTACCTTAACCAACTGTCAAGTTGCGGCAACTAACTGAATATTGTCCATTATTGGGCCTAATCAGAACATTTCATAGTGATTTTTTGTTGCATTGTGAACGTTGCAGCTTAAGCGGTATATTGTTTGAGAAAATTTGTACTTACATTTTTCATTTTAGTAGCGTATAGCTGTATTTCCAATTTTATTTTATAAAAACACTTACATGTAGACCTGCATGGTTCATCATCATACAGGACAATTGTAATTTAAAAGGCATTAAGTTATGTATTCAAATATAATTTACGTACATAAAGTCAACGCCATTATTCAATGCCTTTTCGAAAAGGTTTCATAGTGGTCACGAAAAGTGTTTATAATTATACGATCATATTAATTCACAAAATCGACTATTCAATAGGCTACAATAACGAAATACGTAGTATTTTTCACTGCAGTACAGTCATCGTAATTCAAAGTAAGAAAATTTATATTCATTTAATTTTGTATTATCACCAGTACCTATGCTTCTCAAGCATATAAGAGAGAACCTAAGTGTCGACTTTAATGTTTGGACTGTTTTTTACAAATAAACGAGTGTCAGTTTGTAAACATGGCCATTTTCACGGTTTAATTAGTAACAAGCTGGTTATAACAATTGTTTGCCTGTTTAGTACATTTCATACACCTAAACATTTTATAAGCCAAAAACCATTATGTTTAGAGAATTTAATACCAATTAAACACTGAAAATACGTTAAAGTGTTTCAGCGGTGTAGCCAAAATGAGGCGTGGGGGGACCATGGGGTCCTGACACCCATCTTACCATGCGAAAACTTCTTAAATAGCACCATTTTGCACCTTGAGAAGCAAAATTTTACCGGAGGAGGACTCCGCACCCAACACTCTTCTGTGGGGGTGTTTATTTGTGTAGGTCGACTGTAATGAAACCTCTTCGCCCCCCCCCCCCATATCCACTGCATATATAAAGGTTACAACGTCCCTGGAGGTGTCCCACCTCAAAAGCTTCTATCTCTGTGTTTACATATAACATCATATTTGACATTTATAATTTTCAACCTTGCGTGATACTTATTTTACAATTACTGCCATTTAAATACTGAAGGTGACAAGTCATCTTTGAAATCATTTGCCAAGCGTTTCTGACAGGGGAAGGAGTGACTTTTCTTATCAGGATGGATAAAACTTTTTTAGTTGGTACAGAAAATAGAAACGAGGTACAACTATATTTTGAGAACTACTGATTAGACCGAATGTCACCAAATTTCTATTCAGTACGGTTTATTGTTTTAGATACACAATTTTATAAAATACTACTTCTTTAGTATATTATATTAATACAAACTAAATTTTGTGTTCAGACAGTACACAATGCAAGCTTTACATTCAGTAGGATTAGGTTTGCCAATTAAAATAAATATTACATTAATAATTAACAGTATTTATGTATTATTTGTGGATTTGCCAAGTTGTATGATAGTACTGCACGAGTAAAAATATTGTCATATTTGGAGAACTACTGTAAATATTTACGTAAAGTTTACAATTCAGCATGTCATTATTTAATTATTAATTTAGGTGGCTACTTTTGGAAGAACCTCTATAGGATATTATGTTCTGTTTGAAAAATCGTTTGGCAGAAGCAGACCAAACGAATATTATCTAATTTTAATGCAAATGGGGTAAAAAGTTATCAATTTGCCACTTTGGAAGATAATACTACGTAAACACTTTTTTCATATGCGTAAAACCACAAAATATAATCTTAACATTAATTCTCGTGTATGTCTTTCTTATTAAACTGCCGCCCAAATGTATAAAGAAAAATACTCAAGGAGTTACATATGGAACTATTTATACACTTGTCAAGAAATTTAATATTGGTATTAAATTGTAAACTACAATAAGTAACATCAAACCAATATATATTCAAGTTCTAAGTTTTACTCCTCTTTTTGACACACAAAAGATATAGGCCTACAAGTCGATATGTTCACTATACCAGAACTTGGAAGCCCACACACTATGTTATTGAGAACAATTTTTATAACTTCCATTGCATACGTTTCGATTTCATAGCAATTTTTTTTTAAGAGAACCCAAATAATTTTTTTTACAATTTCCCCCACCCCTCCCCTCGCAAATTGCGAGTAGAACAAATGAGCGCGAAATAACGCTCACTGGAACTGTCCGTTGTGCAGACATTTGACTTGATAACAAATGTGTGTACTTCGGAACACTGCTACTGTTTTCGAGATTTTTGTCCCAATATTTAGTTTTACTAGCGGGAAATAATAAAAGAAGCAAGGAAAAGATAACATTTTTCTGAGAGATTGGCTAGGCTACAGCTCATTAATAACATTACTTTTTACACTTTTGTACGGTACAGAGAAAAGTGACGCAACGGTAACGCGTTGGATTCGCATTCCGGAGGATACTAATTCTATTCCCGGCTCTGGACATCTTGATTTCGGTTTTCCGTGGTTTCCCGATATCTCTGCAGCTGATTGCATTGCTCTACAAAGATCATGGTCGATTCCTTTCCCATTTAATCTGTGTTTATCAGTGACTAATGTGCTTAAGTGGCCTGAGTTTTACAGATTAATTTGTTTTGTATTTCGTCTTTTATTTTTGGATGTTTATTTTCTTTTCTTTTATTTGTTGTTAACTAATATCTCATGGGATCTTTCATGTTCTGTTGTTTTGGTTTATGGATGTGTTGACTACAGCCAAACTAGTCTTGTTTTCTCTTTTTCGTTTGTTCGTTTGTTTGTTTTTTCTTAGTCTCATCCTAAGATTTCTGGGACGACATAATATTGCAATTGTGTATGTCCACAATTAAACAGTATGTTATTTTGTCCCATTGTAAGAAACATTTAGAGACATTAGAAGATATCAGGTGACGACAAAGAGTATTCTGAGTGTGGTGTAGTAATAAAACAACGCTTCCGTTTGTGGTAAGAACAGCATATGTCTAATTATTGTGAATTGAGACTTGTGTTGTTCTTGCCTAATTTAGTACGCGTTTAATAGTGTACATTTCTTATTACATTAACACGTAGCTTTACCTTCTTACCACCTACAGTGAGCAGTCATAGGAGCATAAGTCTCATATTTTTTAATCACTTAAGGCTTTCTTACAACTCACCAGAGTGGCTCGGTAGAGTACTGGGTTTTTGATTTCCACCTTGTTACTATAATATTGCAGCATTAATACCGTAATCATATTATATATGTTTTATTTTTTTGGGAGAGAAGGTATAATTTTTAGTAAAATTATGACATTTGTTGATAAATGCATCGATGGTAGTAATTAGTGTACGTTACCTGCTGAGGTAACGTATTATATCGTTGATATTTGCGTGCTACCTAGTCAAAAACGTCATTGTTATGAGCACATGTATCAATGTTGCTATTCCGTCATGGACAATCGAGTAATAGTTCTAACTCGTAAATTTGTGCCAATGTGAAATTAAGTGTAACTGGGTAAAGGCAACTCATGGAATACAATAACTAACTGTGTAAACAATTTTGATACATTACGTTTTGCAGTGACCACTATCACAGAAGAAAAAGTTTGGAATTCATTATGTTTATGTGGGTCTTCTTATGAATACAGTAATATTGTGCAATTTTAAACTGGGAACGCGTCGTTTTGCCTATACACATTTTATGTACTTCGTTTTGCCTAAAGTCTTCTTGCCTTAAATAATTTCTCCTGAAGTTGTTTTGTCTAAATGATTAGGCAAAATATTTTTAGGCGAAATGATAGGTAGCCTTTAAACTAACTTTCCGTCTGTGTACCATGATTTGACATACTCACACACACATGTGTATACATTAAAATTATAGTATGATTTTTATCTTATTGCAAACAAAGTTAGTGGACTGTTTGATAACTCTTTTGTATTCCTTTCTTTACACTCACATATGGTTTCAGTATTTTGTATATTAAAATCAAAAATATTTATCCGTCTGAACAGAACCAACAAGAAAATGCCTTCAAATTTCGCACATATTTGCGCTGTTTTGACTTTTCGTTCCGTTTCGACGTATCTGCAGATGAAGTGAAGAAACGGTAACCAGTGTAAGTGGCTGACATCGATAGCGCACGCTCACTTAAAATACGGAGCTGTCAAAACCAAACGAGAATCGATAATAAGTTATATTTTGTTGTTGCCAACATCTTACAATGTTGACTGGATTTAGTTTCTTCGCCATACTGTGGTCCAAAAAAGTATATCCAGTCGTGCTTTCCCGTTGCACAGTTCTTTCAAAGATAATTATCTTACAATGTTGGTATGTACGTGCTATGTTCTTGCCTCGTGTTGCTTTTGCGGGGCGACTACTTCGAGAACTGCCCTTTGTATGTTGCGGCAGTGAAGAAATGTGTACTTTCGGAACGTTTTCCTCCCCTCCGCTTCTCTATTTTCCATCTGAACGAAACTGAAACTTGTATAGCGCCGACAAGTAGGTGCAGACAGGGATTTCCTCTCATCCACTAAGCGTTTAGGAATTTCTGGCCAAGCACTTACTGTGAGGTATTCATCTTTCTGAGAAGAGTTGTTTGTTTCTCCCCCTCCCCCCTGCACCGCCCACAAACCACCAATAGTCCGTACCCATTGTGTCACTTGCCGTTTCGTTGACAATTCCTCTAGCTATGAGCATGCATTAATCAGGTAATGGACTCGCAGGTAGCCAAGGCTAATCACTGAGGGTTATCATTCAGCCATCTTTTGACAGACGCGACCAACATCCGGTGTGACCGATCTACTCTCGTCGGAAGAAGTTTTGAAATAACTGCGTGTTTCAAGATCAAACATAACCCAGTCTATCGTCAAGCGTATGGTGGTACTACTATATTACGCCTGTTATAGTTATAATGCATAAATATGTTGGGTTATTAAAACATTTATCTTCTCGTTTATTAATTGAAATGTACCTGTACCAAAATGATTTCAAAACTTACGTGCTTTTACAAATACGAGAATGAAAATAAATAACGGAGTCCATGTCTAAAAACGTAATATAATTTACAGTAAAGTTAAATGCATGATTACAGTAACGTGTATAATCATTTATTCACCATAGTACCCCATAGTTGTATTTTTTGTTTTAGCTTTCGTACACAGTTTTCGATACTGACGTAAATGAAAGCCAATAATTTCGAAAGACCTCTTCTTTTGAATCTTATACACACACGTAAACATACACGAGATGTGAGAGTTGTAGTTTGTAAAGAAGAGTGCGTAATAGAAGTAGTCACATAAACTAATCAATTTTATTTTTCAACAATTTTTGTTTTGTGTATACGTAAATTTTTGCATATCTACATAACAACGAGTTAGGGCTTTGTGTTGGGAATATTTTTGAAAAATCATAAACTCTGTACGAGTGTTTATTAGTCGCTACTTCACAAGAATATGCAAAGTAGTCTGTTGTATTGTCATGTTAGTCATTATTAGTTTTAATTATTTTTTCTTTGTTTTTGGCAGTTCTATGTATACTTAATTTTATATTGTGCGTCTGTAAAAAAATGGTTGAGTGTAAGAGAAGACTACACGCCTTAACCTCGCCATTTGAAAAATAAATAAATAAATAAACAGTAGTATAAGTGGTAAGGGTTGTACGAGCTACTAACCAGCGCGCGCTGCTTCAGTGTGACGAGAGTTAAATTGTAGTCTTTTAATCAGACAGAAACGTCAGCTGTAAATGTGTTTCATTGTTACAGTCGAACGTACGCCCAACTACGGATGTTATGTACTGTTTGTTCACTTATCGATCGTAGATCGTCACACATACACTGGCATGTTCTGTATAGTAATTAGGTATATCTACAACACGTGCAACATGAATGACTGTGGAATAAATGTAAAAAAAAAATATATATATTTTATGATACATAACACTGTCAGTTGCACAATACCGATAGTTTGATAATAACGAGGGCTTTGATAGTGTTAATGAACGTATATTTCTTAAATACATCGATCAGTATCGTAGATATTAAGGAGAATCGTTATGCACCAAACATTGAAAATGTCAATGTTGAGAATTATCAATATATCTAAATATGTAACAACTCTGCTGTTACGATTTGGTTTTACTTTTTCTTCCCCTTTTCAGTTAACGAAGATTTTTTATTTGTATGTTTCATCT
This sequence comes from Medauroidea extradentata, assembly GCA_003012365.1. Taxonomy (NCBI): domain Eukaryota; kingdom Metazoa; phylum Arthropoda; class Insecta; order Phasmatodea; family Phasmatidae; genus Medauroidea; species Medauroidea extradentata. The sequence continues at coordinate 26,991 of PNEQ01053337.1, forward strand.
GGTTGACATACGTTTGTCGTTTCACATGTTATTGTTAACGTTCATGAACCGTTACAATATGCGTGTCAGTACTAGTATCAATTATTTTACACGTCTTCCATAGCACATTGGTATGACATTGTCGTCCACCTGAGAAATAACGTTTTATGCCCGGAGTTCTGCATTGTGTATCGTGTTGAACGATGTCGCTGTTCAAAGATATTTCTCGGGGTTCTTCATACCTATCTCATTCACACTCATATGTTCACACGACTTTACGTGTACATACTCGCCTAAATACCACCAAATCGTGCATGGTATTCTACGCTCAATTATTGTCTGCCACAACACGTGGTGAGCATTCCGGACACCCCTGATTGCAAGCTGCAATCACGTGACCACTGCGTGTTTTCATTGACAGACCTTACCTTCGATCACGTGCATGTGCTTCGTGTGCTCTCACTTCAACGCCAATAGACAGTAGCAGAGTGGAGGTTCCACGATATATATTTTTTAGGGTAAGGATATAAAACTCTGACAGATTTAATGACAAGGACACAAGGGGCAGGAGTTCAGCATGAAAATATCTAAGTAAAAAGTGCTCGATGAACTTCCTTCAAATGTCAACTTGTTCCAGTGAAGTTGGTGCTTTAACCTGAATATATGTCAGATGGAGTTCTCCTCATAAACACAAACAGTTTAACAGCATCCAAACAGACCTCAGTACACAATGATGTTGCCACTTACAGATGATCTGAATTTGTTAACATGCACATAAAAATGAAAATGTAAAGGTTGATTACTGAAACTTTACATGCATTTGTTTGCCTTGCTAAAATGACCCTGTGAACTCTACACCAACTTTCAGAAAACTAAATACCTGGCATCTTACAGCAGGAAGATCTCCCGTGAGAGGTGTATATACTTAGGCTGACCATCTGAAACATTGAACACATTGATACACACAACACCAAATAATCTTAAAGGACCTCTTTTTTAAATCCAGAATTGCCTTTGGATGAGACAATGTACTGCTTGAGATCCAACGTGCATAGGTACTCCTCGCAGGTACTCCTCATGGCAATATATTACAACAAACAGTGACAGATGACGATTTTCTGAAAGAAGTATGGGGTGTTTTATCTCTTTAGTTAAAGTTGAATCCTGATGACACACAGAGTATCGATAAATGGATGCAAGTTCCTTAAATTCTTGTAGCACTGATTCCTAGCGAGTAACTTTAAGTCCTCTGAGAAAATGTCATGTTAAACAATCTGAATTAAAAACATTAATGACGCCTTTAAATCTTCAGCACGCAATCTCTTCAATTACCAATGAGACAGTTACATAAATGCTGCTTTAGCTCTAAACTAAAGTTCTTATCCATTTGAGTTTGATAATGACGAAAAGCCATTTAGTAACACTAACAAAGTACCATCGCATTCTTGAACTGCTAGAATTTTGTATCTGAAGATCAAGTGTTTGGATCATATTCACAGGCCATCCTTCAGAGCTAGTTAACCTATCAGTGCCACAGAACCTGGCTGCACTACTCCCCAATATCTCAAAGTTCACAACACGATAATAGATTTGTTAGGTAACAAAATGATGAGACAAAGCACCAATATTAGGGTGGCAAAAAGTAATTGAATCTCAGTGGCTCGATCTACGACATATGGTTTAAATCTGAGTGGTGGTGATCTCAGTCAGGACAGAAAAGTCGATGAGTCTGACCACATGTAGACGACCAATGGATAAACCTTACCACTGAACATCTTGCTCACCTATTCCATAATCTTTCTTGGTAGGATTGAGGCACCTGACAACTTAAAACCTCGGAACTGAGTGTGATTTCAGCAAAGCAGCCTTGGACGTAGCTAAGGCCAGGAAAATTGAGACGACGCCTATTTTATAGACAATGTAAACGTAAACCACAGCAATTCATGAACCTAGCACTCTCTGTGTTATCCCAGTCAATGTCTCGTAAAATTCTCACCTTAACTAGAGTTCCGTGTGTCCTTTGAAATGTTGCCACTGTTGACCAATATCAATGGGAACCAGTTTAGCCCATTCTAAACCAATGGTAAATGTGAGAGAGATACACCAGCGTGTATGATTCGCAAACTTCTCACCAGATGCATAGTCTATCAGTGTGTGTTCCCACCAGTTGGTACTCAATAAGTCAGGCAACGTTAAGGGGGCCGCCTACCCCATTCTTCAAATGTGTCGCCATGTGTTCGTTATCAGGTTTTTCCTACGAACCAATTCCATGTGTGCCCATTGTTCTAACGAACGAAAAAAACAAACTTCAGACAAGGTCGGAACCTCATTGTTAAGAATCCCATGCTAATTAAAAACAATATTTCTAAGCCTTCCAACACAGTTAACAACGGCCTTTTCAGACAGCCGTACTTTAAAATGAACTAACCGGATGCATGTAAAACTCGGATTGCGACCTGTACTGAACTTTGCTACAGGCTTTCCATCAATAAAATTATATGGTCACTGCTTAATGTTCCATAGTAAAAACGGTTCGGCGGGAAGCTTGCACGTTAGTTCAGCGCTTGGCTCATTGAGGCGATGCGGCATTTTATGTGCGCTTCAAGGTCGACCTTCAACATTTCTGAGCCTCTAGCACGCAGGTAGGCGGCGCCCTTAAGAGCAAGTTTTGCGTTGATTTGTTAACTTCGCTCAAAAAAAAAAAACTAAAAAATTTTTGTGTATGATGATATGATAATGTGTGCATGCTGGATGTATGCTTCGTCCACAAGAAAGTTAAATCATTTGTTTGGAAAATATGAGGTTAATCTATCTTCACTCTAGTGAACTTATCTTCTGTCACAGCCATATTTCTGTAGGCACATAATTTAAATTCACATGGGGTATTTCACCAACACATAAGGACATATGACCCAGTCGACTATGGGAGAGACACCTCGAACATGCTAGGCTATTTTGTAATTTGCAATGGGTAATCAATAGAGGTATGCAAAGTTCGCTTGGTTTTTTACCAACAGTCTAGACTCCACTGCCCTATACAGACCCGACCGCGGTGTCGTCACGCGTAAAATATGATAATTTAGCCACTGATATGCATCCTGAAGACGAATATTTGATGCTGTTGTGGTTGATATATCGAAGGCGGAAACGACGCATGTGGATACATCCATACCACACCTTATGTAGAAAATTAAAAGAGGATGAAGATAAATTTTTAATTTCACTAGGATGTCGGAAGCCACCTTCAACGTATTTTTAGTGACATAAAAGATGAATTAGGTAAACAAAACACCGTCATGAGGCAGAGTATTCCGCCAGAAGAACGACTAGTGACAGATAGTTTGTTTTTCGCGAAAAGAATTTTGCCGCACTTTGTTTCCGTGCCTTCCGTGCACATGTTGTTACGGTGTCGCAATCCCGCGGCGTCGGTGGCGTCGCGGAAGAGTAGGAAGACGATTGCACAACCCCGCGGCGTCAGTGGCGTCGCAGGACGGCAGTAAGTGGGTGCTGGGTAATCAACAAGTCACCAAAAAGTGGCGGATTGCGGCAACAGTGGTATCCCAGGAATCCGATGACTCGAGGAGTTAAGTGGG
>PNEQ01053338.1:8465-30661 GCA_003012365.1 Medauroidea extradentata
CACTAAAGATTTAACCTTTGAAAAAAATCACTAGCCGTTACTGCATATAAGCCAACATTAACAACAGTTACATTATTGTTTGTATGGTTGGTAGCGAATAACTGCATGTAGTTCCGTGTATTTTCTTATTTGAATACAGCATTAGTGAAACAACATCAATTGCAAACGACCTCTCTGTATTTAATATACTTTAAAATATGTATTTAAGTTCTTACTGACATACCTACTGACTGTACAATTTCACTTAATTAGCGGCAGCACAAAGCGACGCAACCGAGTCGATTGTCGTTGGCAGACGCCGCTATTGCTTCGCGCCACAGAGGTAGTTTAAAATTTCACCGACAGATGGCACCAGAGTTAGGTTTTCGCCGCTTGGAAGCGAATTGCGTCATTCAGTTTGTTTGTCCGTTATGTAATGAATATCGGTTTTTGATAAACACATCTAAATTCTAAAAGTATTAAAAGATACTGTTCATGAATATCATTGCTAAATTATGTGAAGTCATTAGTAATGTAAGTTGTTATGTTTTATGATCGCCAGCCTGAGTATCTGGAAATAGAAACAGCATTTTTTCCCCTGTTTCACACATTAATAAAATACGTTATTTATTGTTTCTCTTTACGTGCGTCGTCGTCGTTCATTACAGTATGCTTGAATTCTTGAGTTGCGTGTGTCGTGTGTGTTTTTAGTGGCGATTTTGATTTAAAAGTTCGAATATACTGTGCATGCATTTACGAGATTCGTAACGGTAATAGCGCCGTTAGAGTAGACGCAGAGAAACCAGTGTTATTAGACGTTTGCTCGCAGGTATTTATAACTAAGATTACTACTGAGTATAGCACATATTTAACACCCGTGCATTTAATGAGTACATATTGTAGATAAAATTTATCGGAGCAGTGTAACGTAAATGTAAACATTGTACAAGACTATGTAAATAAAAGCACGTGGCAATGTTGATGTTTACATGTAGCGGAAAGATACAAACTGGCAGAAAATATAAATTAATCAGGGCTTTTTTGAGTGCTCACTTTATTCCGAATCACCTATAGAATATTTGCTTTAAGCATTGGAGAATAAGACGCTTTAGACACTCTGTTATGTGGGTTCAGGCTATGCAATCCTCCCTAACTCGGGAAGAAGCGGAATATATTTCTCTGTGTGGCTACTCGTTACATTGTTTATATATATATATATATATATATATATATATATATATATATATATATATATATATATAGTACGTTGCATGTTAGAATTTTTCAGTGTGGTCCCGTTTAAATAGGTCCCAAAACCCCGGAACTTTAGTCTGCTTTAGTAAAACGTGCAAAAATCAAGAAGTCCTACCACCTGCGCCGGAGACGAACCGACCGCCTACGCAGCCCTCAGTAGTGTTACCCATGCTATTAATGTTCTGACCAGACGTATAAAACCTAGAACACTGTGAGGCAGACAGTTTTTAAAGCTAAGAAATTATTTGTCTTTTCAGTGGCAACCTGCTCTCGGTGATGTGAGAAGGTTCTCACGTTCTGCCAATATATTACTTTTGCTATCCGACACAGAATCCCAATTAGACTACAAGTACAATCAAGTATCACGTTTGTTTTGAAGTTGTTTTATTAACGACATACTTAAATGTTTTACAGATATGTGAGCCACAATAGGCTAACTAGCAACAAATTCGTAATTGCCTGCTTTACTCTGTAAAAGGGAATAAAATAAATTTAAGTTATTAAAGCAGTTGTTTTATATTGTCATGTTTAGTAAAAAATTTATTTAGAAGACAAAATCATTGGTAATGGCTACACGTACTGAATCTAGTGAGTAACTAACGATGGTATATTTTTGTTACGTATATGTTTGTTTCGATTGTTTCTCAATTTAAACATCAAATATTGTTACGTAGAGAGAATTCCTGTTGCCAAGACCCTCAGGCGAAATATATAAAACAATCGAAGTTTCGCTTTCATTGCAAGCCAATTCGTGCATTTAATGAGAAATATACATTTTCTTAATGTTCTAAAAATCTGTTCAACTGACTAAACAATTTCAGTTTACAGTTATGTACAGCATTATTTTAATTTCACGTATTTTATGAATACATGCTATGTAATTATCTTAAAATAAATTTGCTCCTAATTTTGCACAAGTATTTTTTAAAGTATGAATTCCAAATTATTAACATAAATGTATACCAGAAGTACGTTAATTTTCTTTTATGCATTTTTCTTGATCTTAGGTTACTGAGTATGTAGCCTATATCTTATTTCTAATATAATTACTTTTAAATTGAATTTAAAATCAAGTTCAAAAAATAATTATTATGTTTTAAACTTAGCTTAGAATACCATCATTTGGAAAATTACGTTTAGAAACTAAATGTTTGAATCTCAAAAATTTAAGATATCATAATCAATATTAATGCATATCTGCTATTGTATTGTCTTTCAGTTACACTTCACGTAATTTAAATCATATTTTGAAATATTTGTCTTCATACATCTTTACTAAAATGTTTGAATGTATCTTTATAACGTTATGAGGTATTAAGTTTATTTATTTGCGCATAAATAATTTTGTTTTGATGACGTTTTCAATTAATGTGGTTAGTTTAAAGCTCGTACTATTTAAAAAAACTATTATCAAAAATTTTGAAATCATTACAAACAAAATTATTTTATTATTTTCCTGACTAAATTTTTTTAACACTGGTGAAATGACACAAAATTTTTGTTCATACTTACTATCGTCTTCAGTATTAATGCGATGAAAGTGAAACATTGTTATTAAGTTGATTTATGTTTTAAAAGTTGTCTTACGTTTCTGTCTTCGTTCGTTACATCTTTTTCAGCTCGGTATTAAGTTCATTAGTAGAGAGGCCGAATAACGTATGTTTCGAAACAAACCTCTGACAAGACTAATGTAATACGTTTTATCGCCAATTTGTACGTAATTAAATTCATTTTATATCTAAGTATCCAGCTGCTAGAGATATTTTAAGAGTTTCTTACTGAAGATAAGTAGACAATTCGTTCTGTGCTTAGTAGCGAGGTGTTGAGTGTTGGTGAATATGATTCAATGTACGTATGGAGTTAAGGCGGAGTGTAAGCGCGGGGAAGCGGGAACCCTCTGGCAAAAAGCAACGTCCGTCACGTTTCTCACGAGCAAATATCAGGAGCGAGAATTCAACAAGAATATAATCTGGAACGTCATGGTCGTAGGCATTCGCATTCCGCCGTTACTCCAGACATGCTTCATATTATGTTAGCCAGAAAATAGTACTTCGTGGACCAAACTCTCTTTCCTGGGGCCGGGGGTAGCGCAGTGGCTAAAGCACTCATCTCCTACTAAAGCGGTCCGGGACCGATTCCTTGCGGAGTCGGTCACCGGATTTTTACATATTAGAATCGTGCCGGACAGTGCCGTTCGTCGCAGGGTTTTCTCGGAAATATCCCGTTTCTCCCGCTCCTTCATTCCGGTGCTCCTCCATACTAACATCATGCCACTCCTTATCAGTGCCATAGACTGAGATGTTAAGTGCTTGCCAAAATCACTTCACTTCACTTTGCTCTTCGTCTCGATCTTCTAACCAAAAACGTCTGTCTTGAAATATTCAGTGCATATGATATTGTACTTATTTTTTTAAATAATTTAATATAAGTATTTATTCACGAGCCCAAAACAATGTTATTACCAAACAAATATATCAGTAAACAGGTAATACCGTATTGCATTTGTTAAAATAAATTATTATGAATTGTTTTCTTTATAGAATTATGAGTACGGTAACATAATCGTAGTAATTATAATACTTCACCTATGATATTAAAATTGTATATTCAGAAATAAAGCCAAGCTAAGCGTTTCTTTAAATTCAACGTAACTTATAATATTTCGAACGAAAGGTTTTTACGTATGACCGCATTTTAATAATAATGAGTAAACGAGTGCGAACATCTTCCTATAAACTGCAAGTCGAGAAAGTGGACAGGAATGATTCCGGAAAAGACGGTTGCGTCGGCACGGTTTAAAATCACGCTTTCCCTTCTTGGACGTTTATTTGGAGCAAGACTGACAAAAACGTGGAAACCCCGAATTCCCTAAGTCACTGAAGATTACTCTTCACTTCCCTGTTCTAGCTGTGTAAAAAAAAATCCGGAAAACATTTCCACTACCTAAGATACTTAATAACTCGGTATAAATTAAACGCGTATTCAGCGCGTCTTTATCAGCTGTTTAAACACATTTTTACAAGAAGGATTACAATATAAGGAGTAAATAAATTTCTTTAAACACAATGCGCCGCGGAGAAAATTTTTATCTACACAGTAATCGATTAATTTTGCCCATGACCTTCATATTGCAGAAGTGTTTCTCAAATAAAAAAAAATTCTGTAACAATAAATTATCAAACACACACACGCTCTCTCTCTCTCTCTCTCTCTCTAAATATATATGTACACACACACATATATACATACATATATATATATATATATATATATATATATATTTGTGTTTTATCGCATACACTCGGTGGTTGTGCTGAACTCTACCGACAAATTTCGGCAGGTAGGCCTCATGAAAAAGGCAGAAAATATATAGGACACCTGGTTCATAAACTGAACACTAAGGGAACAAATATATCTTTAAAATGTAATTTGAAAACTGTATTTTCTGAAAATATCATGAAGTAAGAAAGAAGAAATGGTAAAAGTCATATACTATCTTAATGTTACCGAGATCTTCAAATCCACATCAAATGCTCGTAAGAAACTTGCGCCTTAATGAAAATAATAAGGGTGGCCACTCTTGAATTGCATGCAACTTTCGTACTGTCTGCATGGATACTGAGATATTTGCAGTCGATTTATTGAGCATCATGGCGCACGTAACAAAATCATTACTCTTGTTGTAAGTGCGTAGTTTTCGTTCAAAAACGACTTGAAGTTGGCGCGTAGCAAACAATGCCTAGCACATAAGAGAAGAGTAATAAACCTGAATGTTGCCCCAGATATCAGGAAAATTTGTATCAGCATGAAAAAATTAACTAAAAATGAAATTTTGTGGAAACATGAGTTCAAACTCTTTTAGTTTTAATTTCGAAACAAATACTGTATGTACGGTGCTGTTCAGAACAAAATGAGCACTCTCGTGGAGCCCAAAATATTTACAACTCCTATTCGGTTATGTTCGGCATGTTCTGCAGGTACTAAATCGCAGGCGCCAAGAACATATGCGAATCTAAGCGCGCGCTGCAGCTCGCGAAATAAAACTCCTTGGAGTAAAAAGCACACAACTCACAGAGTTGAAAATATTGGTGTGTAACTCATTTCGTTGCATTTATTTAACAGTATTTGCAAAACTGTGGACCTTTTGTCGAATGCAAAAAGGAAGTGTATATGGACAGGACAGTGTATTAGCACATGATCGTCGTTGAACCAGCGAATTATTTCCATCTCTTTCTAAAGATAATTTATAGGTTACAGGTTCAAGGGCAGTGTTATTAAAAGGGAACGTGAGTTGTTCTTGGGTCACGAGCATGCTTGGAAACATAGCGAAAGTTTAAAAAATGTGGTATACCACTTAAACATTTAAAATTTTTTATGTTAATATGTATTGTCTATATTCATATTATATATATATGTCTGTTCTACAAGTTGGTATTTTTGCATTGAAATTCTGCACATATGCAATACGATTGGAAAGTGACATGTTTGAGAGTGGCCTCTAAAATAGAATCCTGACTACGGCATTGTCAAAATAATCTTTGCTAATCTCCATATCAGCACTTTCCCGTCAGAAATGCGAGTCAATAATAGAATTATGAAATATAAAAACCTAAAATATCTTTATAAAGTATATTTTTAGGACCTTAGATAGTTCAGTAAATGCTGGATTGTTAAAACGGTTAACTATTTCAGACATATGCCATGACAGTGTTTTATTAGCTGTCATTAACAGTTCAATGTATGATATCCAGTCAACAGCATCATTCTCTGACTTTACGTGGTGTAATTAAAAATATTACTCTGCTTACTTTAGTAGGACTAATTAGAGACGTAAAAAGTACGCAGTTTCAGTTACTTGCACTTTTCACGGCATAGTGGTTATGTGTTGTAGTCTAAATGGTCTTTAATACGATGAGAAAGGGTAATAATTTTGGTTTTCCCAATTTCGCATAGGGATTGTTAAAGTTTCCTTCCATTATTCGGTCATAGAAGCAGTGGAAGATAAAATAATTTTAGCTCTTATAAATTCGTAATACTTTATGTTTGTCTCCTTAATATGTTTCATGGTCGGTTTTCTTGAACATTAGTTTAGGTCTGAAAATCTAACATTCCAGTGCTGTGGGTGAATCCACGTAGTTTAGTGTAACTATCATAAATAATTTAATATCACAGACTGCAAGTAATTTTGAATGTAGACTATTTTCGCACATGCATGCAGTGAACGTTCCTGAAAGCGATGGAGAAGTATTTCAACCCAACCCCCCTTATAACTGGCCCACGGCTATGCAGCCCCTCGGCCAAGAGTGCATCTATATTATTAGGTTAGAGGTAACAATTTGACTTGACTAAGAAACTTTTCACCATTATTTCAGGCCATTTGGACGAACACAAATTCACACCCAGCCTGACCTGGGGACACAGAGAAGTAAAGTGAGGAACATGTTGTAGGAAAACGATGTAAGGACGCAACACAGAATGAGGAGCTCGGATTGACAGACAATTGCGCAATTTAAATAGGCCTACTCGTTTGTGTTGCGTTCATCACTCCCTTGTACTCATGCCTCGAAAAACGCATGGCAGCACTAATCAGGCGATTCCTGCTTGGCGTTCGTATTCTGAAATATAATTTTAACGGATACAATCCATTATGAAACTTATATATGTATTACACCAATTGTAATTCCATCTGAGAAAAAAACCGACTATGCCGATCCTGGCACAGGGGCTGGGGGCGGAGGAGCCGAGGAGCCGAGGAGCATCTGATGATGCAATCAATATGGCTGCCGTGATGTCACGTGACATCACTGACCGCCATGTTTGATGAAGTCATGACTGCCATGTTGTTTGTTAATTTTAATTTTTTAATTTAATTTTTTTTACTGTAACTTGTTTTACGTCAGCTGCTACACAACCGCCATTTTTGTTTACATCGCCTGCACGTGATCTGTATCGTCAAAGTTTCCATCGTTGGTAAGTAGGCAGCGCTGATGTCGCCATGTTGTTTCTCCTCCCCGCCATGTAGTGGCCCTGCTCTCGTGTGCTGGGCGCCGTCATGTATGTTCCAATGCTTACTTCTGATGTTGGAAGTTAAGAGTGCGCTAGTGTCGCTGCAGGTAAGGGCGAAGCTCCATGTGTCTGTAAATGTGGAATTGAACCTTAAGATTTTTTAACATTCAAAACAAACTAAAATATCCTTTGCCAGGGGGTGAACCCGATCCGCCGACACAGAGGTTATCAGACATGCTCGAGCCGTCTGAACTACGAGCGCAGATATGAAGCATTGGAGTTCATATGTTGTATATGAAGTGATAGTGATAAATATTTTTTTTAATACTTCATAGACATACCTACGTCAATTAGTTTTTAAATAAATGTTATGGGTTTAAATTAAAGTTAAAATTAAATTTTTTTGTACTACTTGGCATGGATATGTATAATATTTTGTTTTCACAAATAGTCATTGGTCCTGCCAAAGACATACCTATGTCAACTAGTTTTTAAATAAAAGCTATAGGTTCAAATTTAAGTTAAAAATATTTTTTTCCTTGAACTACCTGGCATGGAGTTATCTAATTTTTTTTCCACGTATAGCAATTGACCGTGCTAACTTCATTCTTTTTTAAAATATTCTGAAAGTTATGATTTTATTTTTTCTTTACTTATATATAACTGTTTGTACTTTTTCTAAGTTTTTACCTTTATGAAATGTCTTATGTTCTTATTATTATTTCGACGTCTCTTCTTCTCTCAGCAATCAGGAACTGTCAGGAACATTTTTTTTAAGTCCAGTAAAGTGTCGTTACTGTGTGCGTGTTAAAAAAAAAACAAATATACATTCAAAGTGTACTTTCAACGAGGCTTATGCAATAATTACTTTGATATATACTATCTCTAACAGGTGTTACGAGATAGCTTATTTGAAAATACGTTAAGTTTTTCTGAAATACTAATACATTATATATTAACACCTCGCGGCAAAGAAATGTCTGTATACACGTTACGAAAATCAGCACGTACGTGTTAAAAAATACAACATATGTTTAAAGTGTATTTACAACGAGGCCTATACGATCATTTTCAAATATTCTACCATCGACAGACGTAAGGAGAGAGCATATTTGAAAAATATAAGTTTCTCTGAAATACTAATACATAAAATATTGACGACTCGCTGCAAAGAGATGTCTGAAAAGTAAACACAAATGAGAACTCTGTGTATTTATTTTCAAAAATTATTTGTTTTGTAATTTTTTCAACTGTATACCTACTGAAAAAATATTGCTATTTTGTCACAGAAAACTATTTTTACATAAAAGTTAATACTATTCAAGTGTGTAGGTTAAATTGTAGCAACAGGAGACAAAATATTTATTACTATTTCTTTTATTGTAGCTTACTATTGTACATAAGTTTATTTATATACATATATTTTTCATATCCTGGTTCATCGGCTTTGCTGAAAAAAAGTTATGTTAACTTTATAGCTTAAAAATAACAAAAGCGTTGCCCTCAACTTTACTATTCGAATGGCTGTCTATAGCAACCATGCGCATTGTTCTTTGCGGCGTTGGGACCCGGGGCAATGCAGTATACTAGCGAACACTGTTTCCTTTTTTTTTTCTTCAGAAAAAAAAATTTTCGTCTACGTTTTGATTTTAAGCTTACTGCATTGATGTTTTACTACGCTGAAATAAAAAAAAACTTATGTAAACACAAAGCAGAAAAAAAAATCGATAGCCGTAAAAGCAGATGTATGAACGAGCAGAATATAATTCAACAGCAGCACAATGTGTGCGATAAAACGCATGAACAAACGGAAAAAGACGACAGCGAAAGATACAGAACACAGGAAAGAAGGTGTGAAGAAACCAGATGGGAGAAAAGCCGCTTTTTTTCTAGAGGAAATGTAAGTCCGACTCCATAACCCACACTATTTCTGCTGCTTTAGTTACCAATTTTGATTTTTTCATGTGTGCAACTCAGATGCAGACAAGTGTTGGTAACCTCCACTAGCCAAAGGCAATGACTTAACCCCTCCTAAGGTCAGAGTCAACAATACAGATTCAGAAATCGTTTACTGAATACACAAATGAAAACATTACAATCGTAACTCTCAGTTTTTTCATCATCAACACACACTGACATATAGTTATTCATCGTCAACATATTTTTCCTTCATCTTTAAAATCATTATCATTTTCTTCGCCCGGGAGAAATGGTCATCGCCAAGAAATCCCAGGATGGTGAAGCATGAATGAAAATCAAGGTTCCAGATGAAGTCTTAAGTGAAATTGCTTCTGATTTTACTCGTCGCACATCAACCAGGTACAGGCATGTTATTTAGAACACTAACCAGGCCCTTTCCAGCTAAAAATATCACAATCTTCACCCGATGTGGGAGGGGGGGTAAGAGCGGAGAATAAAAAATTCAATTTAGATTCAATAAACACGGAAGTCTCCTCCCGGAATAAAATGGTTATTTCCAAATCCCCAAGACAGTGTAGAAAATTTTATATTAAACTGGGAATGGCGAGGTTAGTGCAATCGCTGTGGTTTGTTAACGCGCCTCATTACCCAGGGTACTGGCATTTTACTTTTTAATCAGTCCTGTCTCCAGCTTTGTGATGACAAAAGTGTGAAAGATGCCTGGGGGAGAATGGGATGCGAAATCGCTTCTGATTTAAACACTCAGAGCAAGGAATTACCAACGTACCCCGACTATACATTTTGCGCACCTCTCCCAGGGACAGTTGTGCAATTATTATACCTTACCCACTCTCCAAGCTTTAAAAATGTTGCCGATGAAAATAAAACTGCTGGTAGGGGAAGTGAGAAAGAAAAATATATATTCGCTTCCCATTCATTAGTTTGAGATGAAACGGACTTAACTGCATGTACGTCAGAAAATTATATAGTCTCTCCACAAACATTGCTTGCGACGAAAGAGAATTGCATGTAGGACCATTAGAAAAAATATATAGTTGCTTCCACAAACATTGGTCGCAACGAAAAAAAAAATGTAAATCCATGTAAGACCATTAGAAATAATAATTAGTTGCTTCCATAAACATTGGTTGCAACGAAAAAATACTTTGTAAGTCCGCCAGGCGATAAAGTACAGTCTTAATTATGTGTAAAAACCATAGTCGCTCCCCAGACATTAGTTGCAACGAAAAAAACATAAGGATCTGTAAAGACGATCAGAAAAATTGTAAGTCCCACCTGAGAAAATAAAATCTCTCCCCAGCAACTTTTTAACGTCGTATTTTGCCACCGTATTAGAACAAAAAATTTGAGAAATGTGTTACGAAGACCGCGCAAAAAATATTGAGGAATATGTAGAATTGTATTTTATTCTGAAGTATAGCCATGTGGTACTGTTTGTATGCCATCATCTAGTATTTTGCGTTTGTCATCCTGCCACGTGAGCTCTATTTTATTGTTGCATTGTGTATAAACTTCATGTTTCTGGTATGTTGACTGTAGTTATTTGCTGCTCTGTCAAAACTTTCTGTAATCATTAAAAGTGATTTTAATTGTTAAACTATTTCTTTTTACGCCGTTTGCCATTTTTATAATTTTGCTGACGCACATGTATGAATACACCTTGGCTCGCACACCCCCAAACTCGCTGTTTTGGTCCCCCGGACACTCATCCTTAAATTTCCCCACCACTTTACAGTTGGTAGGGGGAATAGCAGGGGTGAGTTTGGAGCAGTCACTCGAGTCCATCTCTTCAGCGAGTATGGGATCTGCGGCCAAGTCTGCATAAAAGTAATGTGTTTGAACATCATATAAACGAGTCTGTATCGGTGTATAATAAAGTTATGCTGTTTTCACTGTGTCAAAGTGGAATTTGTACATAAGTGTTTTTTTGTGTGTCTAATACAGTGAAGCTAGCATAAATTGATTTATCAAATAAAATCATTTTCCACTTTTAAAGTGATAAATTTTGTGTATAATTAGTTCGACATTTAAATATTGGTTTATCGTTTAATTTCTCGGCTCCCTGCTCATCATTGCCTGTCTTTTTCTCATATTTTCGATTAATTTACCAAAGACGTAATTATTTAATAGCTTGAAGAAATCTTTTTCGAAGCTGTTAATTGCTGGCTGTCTTTTCTCGGTTTTTAACTATATGTAAGGTTCAAGCAATTTTTCCTGTTCAAATTGTAAAACTTAGCGTATTTTTGTAATTTTTATGCATTGTTGACTGATTGCCTCAGAGTAATGTAGTGTGTAACTTAATTTTCTTTTTTCTGCAGAGTAGTAAGTAACTTTGTCTGTTTGGATCCGGGCGGGCACTAGCTGACAGCTAAAAACGGCACGTCTCTATGAGCTTCATTAAATTCGATGGTATATTCTACATCTACCTCCAGTATACAGCTAAAAAGTGCATCGTCGGGGATGTTAGTGACGTCTATGTCTGTGTCGACCCATTAAAAATCACGTATCGGCAGGGGCTGTGACATAGCCCACCCATACAAATTGTTTGCGTCTACATACTGGAGGTAGGTGGGGGCTGGCTATCATCGTATGTGGCTGGAAGGTACTAATTGTTCGCCTTACTGTGTCGTTTTGAACACTGAGCCACGCCCCCTCTTACGTCCTGTTCAATAAATAAATATTTTTCATATTCAGTGAGAAACTCTAATTGTACTTTTTTCCCAACATCGCATCAAACGCAAATCCGGGAACACTTACATAACGAACACAGTCGAGGCCATAAGTGTCAATGCATAAATTTGTCAAATTCCTCTGAATGTAATAAAACATCTGTCTGTAAATATATTTCAGCGTAATCTTCTAACGTGTTGCAGTTGAATTCTTCCCGAGTGTTTCTGGCATGGTCGTATTCTTCTTCGCTAATGTCTGGGTTCGTTAACTTCTTGTAGAATTATTCTCTGGGAGGCAGCTGCGTCTCTTCCAGTTTCTTCAAACCGTCTACATGATCATTTGGGAACACGCCCTTTCTTGTCACTAGATCCATTTCGTCTTGATTAAATGTATTGCTTGTGTTTTAAAATTCACTTTGTGGCAGTTGTTTACTTGGATGGCAAGGCTTGCAGATAAAATCGGAAGGTATATATAAATTTAATTGAAAATTTCTCCCCCGGCGATTTTGAAAATGTAATCAACTTTTCCTCTGTATGAGGGATAAAGAATATTTCTTTGTCATCGTAGCCTAATTGTTTAGTGATCAAAATTTTCTTCATGCATTAAATAGTGAAATAGCACTGTCAGTTTTTGTGGCCTCCTTCGCAGAGTGTTACAATTATCGCAGGCCGAACATTCGCATTTTCCTGTGAAGTGGTCATGATCCACTACTTTCCCATTTTTCTTGGTATAGGCCTACTCTTCTGCACAGTAGCAGCATGTGTTTGCCATGGTGTTTTAGTAGTTACAGGTTGTCAAGGGGCTTCATTGATTCGCTTGTCTCGTAAATTTCTTTAACTTGGATACTTTTTTCTGATGTCTTGAATAAATTTTTCTTCAGCATTTTCTCCGGCATAAATTATAAGATTCCTTGGCAGGCTAGCAGTCTTGGCGGGCGGTATCAGTTCATCGTCTATTTCTATGTGTATGCAATAGATGTAGGCCTCTGTTTTTGGTAAGCGTATGAGTACATATATGATGTTGCTGGGCCCGGCTGGCAGGTGTGAACTGGCACGAGCATGGCATCAAAATCAGCATAGATCGTCATTATGGAAATTTTTTAATCTAAGAACTGGGCGTTTTCCATTCTTCTCATGCTGCGGAATTTCGACTCTTGCGGGGACGTGCGGCTTACAATAAATCTTGTGTTCTCGTAACATTTCGGCTCCACTTTTGCCTGTCATTCTAGGTATAGCTTGGAACGTTTTGAAACACCTCTTGCATATGTAAATTTTATGTTGAATACCTTTCATCTGTTTGTTTATCAGTGCTGGAAAAAATTTAATGTAGCAATAATTACTGTTTTTCTTCTTTTGTGAGCAGTAATAAATCAAAGTGCGTTTCTTGTTCCTCGTTAGTTACTCGTCTAGGTATAATTTGATTTTCATCATTTAAAATAAATACATTTACTAACACTCCCGGATTTTGCTTCTCAAAGTGCAGTGGTGTGGGAAAATCCATATTTTGAAAATTATTTTTTTCTTCTAATTCTGTGTTACTCTTATTTACGCGCTGCACATCATTCCAGCTAACATACCGTGGCAATATCGCCCATTTAAAGCACGTATTTTCCTCGTTTTTCTGATTTATTACTGCGTCTTTGGAACTTAATTTCTGCGGGTAGCTCTACATATCTGGAAGCTCTGGTTGGCACTAGTTTGGTGATACGCAGCTGGAGGCGTCGTACAGCATGTAGTGTCCAACCAGAGCCCCAGGACACGTACTCGTTTTCTTCCAAGACATATTTTCCCTATGGTGGTTGTCACAGCTTCCTCAACGTTGTCTTCATTGCAGAGCGGTACATTTTTTGTTTAAGTGCCCTGTTGTCGTATTCCCGATCACGCGGCTCGGGTTTACCATAATCGAATTCTAAAAATTTATTAAATATAATTGGCCCGTTTTTACAACTTCATCCTTAAGTAGTATGATTAAGTTAGTTTTAATGTAATCTAGGTAGCTGCAAATATATGTTGCGCCATCGCTCGTATTTTTCAGCAATATAAGTTTTCAAGTTGCCCCTGAACGCGGTCTCTGCTAATACAAATCCGCGGACACTCGCGGCTCCTAGCCCACTCTCATTAGTGGCCTGGCTACCTGCTGCTGTACCTTTGGTGCGGGGGGCGACGGGCGGTTCTATGCGAGCATTCATAGCCGAGGGGAGGGGCGGTGCGGGTCCAGTACACTTCTCATTGTGTGCCTTTAGCTTGTCTGCCCTAGAATATGTTTTCTCGCTGTTATTGCATGTATGTGCTAGCTTACTATTGTTGGACGAGCAGCCTGTTTCGTGTCTGCGTGCGTCGCCAGTGTTTTTAAAAGTGGACTTGCAGAATTTACAGTTGAATGTAGCCGCCTGTTGTGTCTCGCCTGTGCAAGATCGTTCGTGTCTGTTTAGGTTATCCTGACATGAAAAATGTGAGCCACACTTGTGGCAAATGTTGTTGATGACATAATTAGCTGTGCGTGTTGACTTGTGTCTCATCGAGTTTTTACGCAGAGCAAAGCGCCTATCGCAGAAGAAGCAGAAAAAATCGTGGGGCTGGAGTTGGACTCACCAAAGCTGAAGAATCGGCCACAAAGCTGGTGCCGGAAAGAAGATGAGAGAAGGAGGAGGAAGAAGAAAAACCAACGGCGCATCTGATGTCCATTCCTGTCTTGATCGACGATCAGCAAAAACTTAAATAATAAGGTGCAAAACATGATTAATTATATGTCGTCAATATGTATGATCGTTTAGGAGCATGAAGGGGAACAGGGAGAATCAACAACTAAATGTATTTTAAATTGTTAAAAAAAATTATAAAAATAAATAATTAAAGTTACTATACAAACTACTTTTAAGTTACTGCATTTAAAAGAGCTTTAATATAGGCTAATAATACATTAATTTTTTATTTCGATTGTTATTGTTTGCTAGAATTTGATATTTAAAAATTTTCATCGTGCAATATATTTCAAACGTGCTTTAATATAGACTAATGACACAGGCATATTATTAAGATTGTTATTGTTTGCTAGGATTTTATATTTTAAAACTTTACTAATTTTAAATTTTAAAAAACTCCCCGCTTAGGATAGGGAGGGGGATAGTATACAGAGATGACTTATAAAGAGTTTTTACGTACCGTAAGAAATCGTACAGGTAATTGTAGTGGTTAGTGACGTAGAATGCTAACCAGGCTTCCGGAACTACGACGAAGTACGAGCCACGGAGCTTCTACGCAAGCGACGACCCCTAGGAAGGCACTATCAATGTTAGTATTTCGCATTATAACGTGTAACAGAAAAGGCATACACATACACAGTCATACATAAAACGAGCATTAAACATGTGACAGAAAAGGCAGTACTAGAGAAAAAACGAGCAAGCACAGCCGTTCAGAAAAGAAAATTGTGCATACAGCAGTCAATATTCTAAAGCGTGAAGCTTTCCTCAGATAACGGGATGAATATTTCGTGAATGAAGGGGGCCAGGTAAACGTGCCTGAGCGAGGAGAGATAACATAAGCACTCTCCACTCCGCTGCCCACGAGAGCTTACAGCTAACCATCTTCTCAAAGCTGCGTAGTGTTTACGTTTTACATAAGCGACAGTATTATTTTTCAAAGTAGACTGTTTCACGCACGCACACACGCAGTCATAAGCTCGTAGAGTTTTGCAAATAAAAATCTAACACAAACACACAGCAACAGGGAAAAACTGCATATCTGTACATTGGATAGACTATGCACTACACGATTTTATGAATTATGTAGCAGAATCCTTGACACGTAAGCACTCCTTTAATAGCTACTAGCTGTAGTGGATATGTACAGCACGGATTTATAAAATTTTGTATCAGAAATGAATCTATAATGCGCATTTATAAAAACCGGATTGCACGTAAACTCCATGTTTGTTTGCATAGCCCAAACGGCCGCCAGCCGCCAACATTTTATTTTACAGCGCCAAGAACGGAATTTCGCCCAATCTGGCAACCCTTACAATTTGATAAAAAAAAATATAATTGAACTGTATACATGAAAGTGCTTACAAAAAATGTTAAAATTCGTGCAATGTAAAAATTATGCCGGAATTTATAACGACTACTTACCTGAACAACAGTCGACTTGAAGAAGAGCTGACAGCAGACACGATACCTCAGTGACGTAGCAAAGAGCTGGTGCGATGGTGAAGTCTACGGAACACTGGCAAGGACGAAGCGTACTGCACGAGTGATGACATAGGAATAAGGCAGATTTTAGTTGTTCACGCCTATTTATAATTTCCCTATTAACGTTATTTTTCCAACGTGGTGGAAGTAGAGAAAGTTGGGTGTGGTGCTTTTCTCTAATTTTCTAGAATAGTTAGCTGCCACGCCATGCAGCGGTGGGCAGGGAGAGTCGGGGTTGGGAGAACACATGTCCGCTCATGACCCCTGGATGCCAGCAATTCCAACTTTCCCGTGAAACACATTCCTCCCGGCTCCATAATGTCCGGACTGCACGTATGAATACATTCAGTTGCCGCCTCGCCCGCAGCCTGCCATTCATAGAACGCCTTTATAAGAAAGATTTTTACTAAACAATAATTTTACTTCCCCAGTATATTAAACATCATGCACGTTTTTGTCAGTAAAATATATCATATATTTCAATAAATTTATGTTTCAACTTCTGACCTAACATAGCTGTAGAGAGAGTAAATTTTAAATGTTTTGCTAGGTCTCCGTTATTTTCAAAATCAGATTTTTTTTATTAATTTTATGTACTGCATAGTTTTACAATTATAGCAGTAATTTCACTAATAATTGAATTTTTTTTTAATTTTTGCAAAACGCAACCTTTGGATTTAAACACAGAGCATCAAAGTATGTTTTTATTGCAGTCAATAAACACTCAAGTAACATTATTTTGTGTTTTACTGAGTAGCAGTTTTTATTTTAGTAAGTTTTTTATATAATCAATATTCAAATTTTTTCCTTTCAGATTTTATGTTTGAAAATCAATGACACGGTTTGGTAAATGAAACATTGTATTTCATGAACATATTTTCAATAAAAATGTACATTTCAATACATACATTTTCTTTTCTCGAGTGCATACATAGTCTCTTTTTTCCTGAAAAAAAAATCTTATTCCACATTACTTTTTGAAATCTTTGACAACATCAGTGATAAAGGCACCAATAGATTCGGATAGTAATAATTCTTTAAAGCACATTTTAAGAACAACTGATTGAATTTTTTTCCTCCAGAAAAGTCTCGTCCGTTGCAAAGACGGATGTACTAGATTCATCACTGGACGTAGCACATGCAAGATCAGGCAGCTTCTTCTTGTTGGAGGTAGCTGGTGCGTTGTCACTTTTCTTACATTTGGAACGCGCAGCATCAGGTTTCTGAAGGTCTACGGCTGGTGACTGAGTAGATGCGGCCTAGTAGATGTAGGCTGTAGAATCGACATCGCAGACAGCTGCAAAGTAGGTAGCGGCATCGTCTTGTAGTCGGAGCGTGGAGCGTCTTATTTTTTGCGAATGCAATCACTTCTTCCAGCGAACACGGCAGCTTGGTTTTGTCACGTAAATAATGTACTTAGACAGTTATTTATCTGCTGGCTGGGCTCATACAATGTTGCTTCATGCGTAAACAGCGTACGAAGTTGCGATTCACATTCTTCAGTAAAAATCCGCAAAAGGCCGTTAGACAAGTAGGTATAAGTTACCTTGCTCAAGCCAGGTTCGACGCTCATGTAGTGGATAGCTGGGTGAAATGTGTTCATCTTGACATCATGGTAATTGGCGAGCTACTGAATTATAAACTGCAAGTTTTTCTGAAATAAAATAATGACATCACACTACTAAAATATTCCAGCAAGTAACTGAAAAAGTCTGGAAATAAGGTCACAAAAAGCTTCATAGCACTTACACCTGCTTCTACACATAAATTCACTTTCAAAAGTAGCTTCGTTGCAGTCCATTTTTAACTAAATTTCTCTTAATCCAGCCACTTCCTGTTTACATAGACGACACACTTCCGGTGCACATGGAAATCCCCACACGTCTGCGTCGGCTAGTGTCCAGTTTCGAACCCCGTTACATAATTCACTCCATTAGCACACATATTCAGAGTCGGTGTAGCATAATTCAAAATCGGTCCACCCGCCGTTTATTTATTCTCTCAGTGTCTCGTTTTCATCTACTTGCGCAATAACACCGCCGCAGCACGTACGCATTTTGCTTTTTGGGCGTAGATGAAAAATCATGCACCTCGCACTGTTGTAGCAGGGTAGAACTTCTATGTGGAAGTCTTCACTAAAATCGAAGTATCTTCTCATGTGGTACGAGTCATTACACACTTCAACTTGCTCGTAATTGAATTACGGTATGTAGACAACTCTGCCGTAGCCCACAAAATATTCTTCGTAGTTGTGAACGTGAGCAGGATTGAATGGCATGTAGTATCTTACATCAAACATATTAGATGTCTTGACAGTACAATGAGTAGACGGAACTGAAGATTTTTCTCAAAAATTACTTCCAAGTAAACTTCGCAGGTGAGCGGCGAACAATGCGTAATCCTTGTACTACCCCATGGAGAGGTTTTCCTCAATGAGCGGTCATGCGTCGGATTCTAGTGGCTGTGGTTGCCCGAATGCTGGGAAGACTCGGAGAGGACACCATCTCTGAGATGAGTCGGCGAGTTGGTCTCGAAATTGCCCGTGAGCAAGCCTGGTGTGTCTGTTAGGGGTGTGGGTAGTACCCCGACTCAAACCAAGAGGCGACTGAGCAAGGGGTCTCAGCCAGGGAACAGTAATGTAGGTATGATCTTCAGAAGGGTGGCCTGAAGCTCTCATAGTAGCACCTGTCACCCCTTTAGTAGTTGTCCCGAGGCGCATATTAGCGCTCTGTCTAGGGGTTTGACAGTTCCAACTAACAGTTGGCTTGAGGACAATGCGGTGGTCGGGTGGATCCTGACTCCCCGCCTGATGGGAGGCCGAAGCGGGAAAGTCTTCATGATAACTCCGCTGCATGTATTTGACAGTTCCAACTAACTCTTGGCTTGCAGTGATCGGGTGGATCCTGACTCCCTGCCTGATGGGAGGCCGAAGCGGAAAAGTCTCGCGGTAAGTCCGCTGCATGAAAATACAAACACCTTTAAAGAGGAAATTTCATATATATATATATATATATATATATATATATATATATATATATATATATATATATATATATATATCCAGAATGGTAATATGGTGAACTCCATTGTAATACTCCATCCATCTAGTAACATTCATGCTGTCGGCCCTCTTCAGCTCGCAGGCGATTTTCTGCGTAGACCATGCTTGATGTAGCATTTCTTCATCAGCTTGGGAAATTAATGCGCATGTAGATTCTGGTAGTTTAGGGTCTGGACGCAGATGATAGACAGCACATGCAATAAAGCAGCACGGGACAGGAACTAAAATAATACAGTCTTCGTCTTCACTCATATTGTAGCAGATATAATGTTCCAATCCATTACAAGTCTCTATTTGCTCAGGGTGGCCATCAGGCTTAAAATGTACTCTTCCATAGTCAATCGCAGCATCGCCATACTTATGAACGTCCTGTGTATTAAATGCAAAGTGCATTGTTAAAACATGTGCGTACTCGGGAAAAGCTAAAGTCAGACTAAAAATTTAAAAAATCATGAAATGTCAAGTACGCCCATTACTTCACCATTTCCCGCCGTCTTCATGCCTCTATACGTGATGTGTACGAGAGACGAGTTCAGTGATGCCATTTCCGGCTCACCGGGAGATGAAAACAGGAGCTGTCGTCCAGTGTACGCATCACAATTTTTACATTTGGCATGTCGATGCGCTGGGACTACATAGCGATGCACTTTATGCCGATTTCCAAGTTGGCAAGTCACTTGAAGTGAACAGCAGTATTGCTGAGTTTTTCAAGTAGAGCATCCATGTCTTGGTAACGTGACGTACTCTCAACCGCACAGAAATACTAACAAATATTTTATCGCACTTCCAAGGTTCTTTTCCTACCGTAAATTCCCCCACCTAGTTAATAAAAAAAACATTTTACTGTTATATAACCTTGGTTTCACCACATATTGTTCGCCGCTTCGTCTCCGCATTCCAGTGACCATTTTCTTAACAAGAGCGCGTTAAGCAAGGACAGGCCAGGGTCTGCTCGCAAGCATTACATGTATGATTAATATTCATTTGAGGTATTTTAATTCCCTTTCAATTCATATGAAATATGCTAAATATAATGTAGTATATAGTTTTCAATAATTTTTGAAGCTAGAGGCACCCCAACATTTGCTTTGGGTACTGCACCACGAAATCTACGATACAAATTGTAGGGAGCTGTACACTGTTTGTAAGTCAAAAATTTTACGTCATCATTGTAATGTATTTAGAGCCAGCGTCCTTGCTCAACCATGGCTACAAACGCAATTCTGTCAATTCAAACATTTGAGTAGTCCAGTTCCAAAACTCTTTAAGTCCATCGCCAAGGAAAAATGAGTTCTGAACAGTTGTTCTGTGTAGCTTTTAAACGTCCGCTGAAGTTGACGTGATGATAGTTTCCAAAACTCGCCTTATTCAGTAACAGATACACTTTGAAAAACTGATTTGGCCATGTCACAAATGGGCTCGCAAATCCGTTTTAGTGAAAGTGGACTAGACGAGTTTTGGAACTGGACTACTCATTTGATAGTTCACTGACTATGCTACTAATTTTTTTCATATTCAATATCACCCTCTAGTCACTAAAACCCGTGGTAATGTTTTGTTAACCAGCGATTGGTAATTTTATTTTTTTATCTAGTAATTGCTACAAAAACAGCGGTAGGAACTTACATGTCACGGTAGTGCTGTCTGTGTAGGCTTTACTAAGTTCTTTAATCATGAAACCAATTTGGGACTGGAAGCCATGAACATTGACGTACATGACGAAGACTAATCGACAACTGACTGTCGGTTCATACTTATGTCAATATTTTAACGACTCTATCACGTATGTTGTACATTGATAAATGGTCATGAATAATCATTGCATAAACATTCATATTGGCGGATAAATTTTCGACAGTTGTAATTTCTATGCGGGGATCAATAACTCCCGATTTCAACCGGTCGTTCTGTCTACAGACATCAAATATTAGCAGTGGAGCATCGCGAGCATATTCAGTGCGAAATAAAAACAGAGCGTGCTTCTCTATTTAGTTTTAAGATTAAAGTTGGTATTTTTTATGCGACATCAGTCTGAAAACCCCGTTTTTTAGTAATTTTGAGGCGACCCAAAAACATGTTTCTAAGCATGATAACTTGAAAATAATAGAGACGCATAGTTTGGATGTGTTTTCGTTTAGCAGA
Organism: Medauroidea extradentata; assembly: GCA_003012365.1. Classification (NCBI taxonomy): domain Eukaryota; kingdom Metazoa; phylum Arthropoda; class Insecta; order Phasmatodea; family Phasmatidae; genus Medauroidea; species Medauroidea extradentata. The sequence goes on from PNEQ01053338.1 coordinate 29,708, forward strand.
AAAAGATATAAAACACATTCATAGTACCGGTATTACATCTTTAAAAAAATCTTTCTCCTAACACGCTGAAACTATGTCCAAGCACCAGTCGTATAGGGCTCTTAATGATAAATCAATTGATTTGTGTTGCGTTCAAATAAAATAATGAAGAGTATATTTCACTAATAGTAGTACACTTTAACCGGAAAAGTTTTACTTTCAAATTTTATAACATTTATTTTTAAAAGGGGCATCCGAATTCCAAATTAACAAAAAATATTTTTTAAAAAATATTTTGAATCGGTTAAAATATGTGAAGCATATTAAACCACACATATCACTTTTATAATAAGTACAGAATTTTAATTCGTTAAATGTAATTGGTTGAATAGAAAAGTGTGCTGCATGCATCGTGTTTGTCATTGGTGATTCGTGGTCGCGTTCCACGGCATACTCTGTTAAATTAGCCTATACACTCTGATCACGTAGCAGGCGTGTTCTTGAGACCGCTGTGTTTTACTAGAGAACTCGTTCCTTACCTCTTATACACAACTGACAGGAGATTATACCTGAACTTTCACAATTTTTTCTGTGCATCTCAGAAATAAGCATAATCAGCGCTTACCACCGCACAAATTAAAAAAATTACGCTTGGTCAATAGCGTGTGTACAGTACCCGGTATACAAACACGGTATACTACGCCTCCAGTATGCAAATTTACAATAACAACCAAGTTACTGATGAGTGGGGCATTTTCTACGAAATACACTACTAGATAATAAATGTGCATGATGCATATTTATTTTATTTTACGCGCACGTACCAAGTGAACGTAAGGTTATTTTCGATAAGGTGAGCAGTTTTCAAGTATCTGAATATTTTGTCCTTGCAGATTATTTAAATACAGGATGTTTGGAAATTCATATTACAAACTTCTAGGGCTAGTAGACGGGACTGAGTAGACAATATTTTGA
>PNEQ01053339.1:0-30562 GCA_003012365.1 Medauroidea extradentata
CACCTCAAACACCCGAACAAATGGAGCTAGCCATCACCGAAGCCTTTGCGGAATTCACGCCTGAGATGTTGTCCAACGCACGCAAGAACTTCATGCGACGAGTAGCCCTCTGCTTGGAAGAGGATGGACGCCACTTCGAACATCTTTTGTAAATGTCCATTGTAAACGTCTGTGATGAATTAATGTTTCTAGTCGCATCACTGTGTAGTAATATACTATGTCGTAAATAAACGTTTATTGATAGAAATATTAACAGAAGCTTAAATAACGAGATCTGAAGCAGGAATCGTTGAAACATATTCCAAAGTCTGTGTAAATATATGTTGAAAGAGTTAAACCATTTAGAATGCTGCGTAAGAAGGCGGCAACCAGTGAAATCGAACGTAGCTCCGTCGCTAGCGCGCCGCGAGCAGAATTCAAGCCGGTTGCGGGTGGGTAGGCAGCCCACTTACTAGTTCTGTGTTGAATCGAAACACACTGTACTCTACTCTAGAAGTTAAATAAATATAAAAGGTATTAATGTGTTTTATTAGTTGAGTAGACCAGGTCCAAAATTGTATTTCCCTGCCGCTTTAAGTTCACGTCCATCTACGTATGCAGTTTTCGCAAAAAGTATTTATTTTATCATTTAAAATTTTACGCACATATGCTTATCGATTTGTATGTAGATTAGTTTTTTCTTCCAAAACAGAAGTTACATAATTATGGTTAAAGAGATTGCATTGTCAATAATTTAATTATTTAACTTTGTATAGACAAAAATGTGCCTAGACACTTAGAATTATTCGGCGTACACATGTGTGACTGTTTTACAATGTAGCTGCTTCCATTTGATTTTTTTAAAATGTTCAAAACAGCATAGAGATGAGATCGCAGCCTTTAATAGAAATTTTCAATTGCTGTTTAGTGTAATTATTCAGAAAAACGTAGCACATTTTAATGCTCGTATATGTAGTTCGTTTTTAAGACTGGCTTCAGAGGTCTTTCCCAAATAACAAACTATCCAGCATCATTCGTCATCACTTAAGTTACAAAAAACTAGTCTTACGGAGATAATTTTACACATCAAAGCCAGCAATGACATAAGACCATCCTAGCAATTAATTAAAAAATTAATACATTCATAATGTGCAGAATTCTAATTAAAACAAAACTTAAAGGAAACTTACCCCTTAAGGTGAATCGTGTTTTTAAGTCATTAAAGCTATTTTAATTGCCTGCCTACCGATCTTGTATGTTTAAAAAGATTTTTTTGTATTATTACGAACAAGGTATTCTGAAAAAGATGAGCAACTTGACCAGAACATTGAAAAGTTACAAAATGTTCTTAAAATGAACCTTGTTTCTTTCGAGGCAGAAGAAAAGGGTGCTTCTGTTTTTTGCAAACAAATTTACACGAGAGAACAATACTAACAACTTATCCGAGGCAACAGCGAGTTTTGAAGAACGCTTTCCTGGGACGATGCAAAGTATATAGTGTCATTACATTAGTAGACTACTGCATGACTACATTCGAAAATTATTCGAGCAAGAGGAGTTATTATGCGGCTAATGGCGACCACCCACTGCGACAAACCAATATTGATACGCTTCAGTGTATTCCAGAAGCACGTGAATGTGAACGACATGCATGTTTCAGTAGGATAACAGGAAACATAAAGCCCTTGTTTGCTGTGCATTGTGAGATTTATTTCCAAATTCTACCGCATGAACTTCGAAAGACCGCTATTTACTCGGAAAGCTTGCGTTCGGTCCGAAATGCCACCCAAAAAAAAAAAAATATATATATATATATATATGAAGATTAAATAAGATTCGCTGTATCCTAATGCAGTTAAAAAGAAGCAGAAATAAGAAACAAAAACCAAAACACAGAAAACGTAAGATGATGTAAGCACTGTATTAGAATTAAAATACGTTGATATTGTCAATGAAGTTCGAAATTGAGAAAAAAGAATTTGTGAAAAATATCTCAAGAATTTAAATGAGAGCCTAAAAAAATGCAATGTTGAACAGTTGAAAAGTATCAACATTGCTCCCCAAAAAAAATTGATGTAAGTAATACAGCCATTGTAGCCAGACTGTTGTTAGTTCTGATCTTGGAAGTGCAACAGGGCGAAGTACTGTCGAAGAACAGTCAACTTCGGCAGCAAGAAGAAATTGTGCATTTCACATGCGCCAACAATATGCATCCGGTTGTCCCTATTCTGCGAATACCTCAGCTACACGGAAACGTCTTCACAATGCTCGGTAGACGATTGTTGGTAACATTTTTGTAGGCTAATTTTTTACAAACACCAGCTTTTCCTTACGTGAAATTTTTTAGCTGAGAAAAAAATTTGCAAATATTTTGGGAGTCGGCTTGTATTTAACTTTGTGATGTTCATCCAACACATCAAGCTGTTATATGATACTTTAAATTAATTAAATAACAGGCTTATTTAAACAGGTCCCATAATCACTTTCCAGGTCAGTGCAAGACCTTAGAAATAGTTACGCTCCAAGTAATATTGGTTAGATAATTACATTTTTTAAATTACAAGGTTAACATTTGGAGGCCTTGGTGAAGCTTATCAATACTAGTAATGTGTTCGTAACCCGTATGTGCGAATAAATAAGATCCATTAAGTTAACTTTTGTTGACTTTTTCTCATTACTGTACAAAGGTCACGTGACCCTCATCCATCAAGGGCTTCAATAATTTTTCTGAAAATGTTTTTGTTCCAATAAATAGGTTTCTTGGTTGTTAATTTTTTGTTACATCCTAAATTAAATTATACAAATTTAAAGTAATTTTTAACTACACTTAAAAAACAGACCACTAAGTACAAAACAATTATCTTATGAAAATAGTTGTAAGATATTGAACTGAAAAGGTGGGGCATGTACAATGCATGATAGTAAGAAATATAGAGAGCAGCTATCGTTGAAAAAAATCACACGACAGTGCAAATCTTTTCCAGTGCAATAAAATTGTTACAGGGGCTTGGGTGAACTATTCATACATTCATCTCCTATTGCATATGCAACACTTTCTTCATTTTAAATCTTACAAAATCTTTTACAAGAATCATTTTTTATACTTTCTAGTCCGCTTTTTTTAAGCTGGGTAAGCCCTATAGAAAAATTATTTTTAGAACGTTATTTTCTGTTTTTTTATTCTTCTGCATGTGAAAATTGCAGATATAATTAAAACATGGTTTACTAACATTTCCGATAGTTTTTTTTTCATTCTTCAAATAACAAATTTTCTTATATTTTAATCCTCTTATAGTACATTGTCATCCAGTTTCCATACATGTTTCCATTTTAAAGTCTGTAGCTCATCGGGGATTTTGTTTCAAATTTACAATTCAATCTAATTCTTAGCTTTGTTGAAGTTGAAAGTGTCTAGCACGTTGTTACCCTAGCTCACTGTTAACAGAAATACAAACGGACAAGAGAGCAAGTTATAAAAACGTGTTAAATATGACGCTATACCTACTTTACCCAACGCTCTTGTGGTGCGTAATGGTTTACACAACGATACTTTAAGCATTCGCAAACTTTAGTTTCGCATGAGAAAGGGAAGGCCGCTGTAAGCGTAAGCCCCACGATTTTTTTACACTCCCGATGCGAAGTTTAGTCCCTCGTCAAAAACGGCAGACCGGCATGAGCGAACACTCTGTAAAACTCGACCGCTTCCGGCGTATATCGCGCATTTCGCCCCGCCCGGTGTCTCTGCTGTTGGAAAAGTCCCACGTCAGACTTTTGTGGCCGCATACGTTTACGATACATCACGAACAGAGGATTGCAACTCCATGCAACCAGAACACACAAATTCCAGTATGTGCAAACTTTTCTTCATTGATCTTTTTCTCATTTCTCCTAACATCCTCCTGGCCCCTCCATAGACCTGGACAGGTATCGACTCAGACCATCTACCAGTCTTTGCTGCTATACAATTCAGACTCAATACTGATCATTCCACTTACATTTGAAATTTTCATTGTGCTGATTGGAAGGGTTATGGGGCGATTCTTAGACTCAACTGTTGATTTATACTTACAAATTAAAACTCCTGAAGAACTGGACAGGACTGTGGTAGCATTCACTTCATCCATGACTGCAGCAGCAGAACTCAATATTCCACGATGGCCAATATGGAGTGTCAGTAACGGTTTCCCGCAACAAGTGCGCTTTCTGATGCGCTGCAGAGACCGAGCTCACTAAAAATTGTAAATGACCCATTCTGATGAAGACCTTGCCGAATTTCACCGTCTTCGCCACATAGCACATTGGGCTGTGGAGGTTTGGTTGGCTACACGTAACATGGAACGTTGGAGATCCCTAAATATTTCTAGTGGGAATGTGCGGTAATATATGTGGCGTCTTAGAGGCTCTCCAAGACAGATGCCACCATTATACACTGAAGATCGTATCCTATAAATGCCAAGCGATTAGGCGCAGATATTCGCAGAATCCTTCAGCGAGACTTTTGCACCATTTATACCCGCAATGTTACTACCAGGAGCAGACCTGTTGTCCACTCAGTTCCATCCTGATCATACTTCTTCCTTCTCCGGGCAATTGCTCTGCTCACCCCGAGAAATAGCAATATACATAGATGCTCGTCATCTAAATAACTCTCCTGGCTCTGACACCATTCCTACTCGACTCTTGCATTATCTTCCACATAAGGTTACCCTTCTGGTCAACACCATGCTTCGACTTCAGCACTTACCTCAATGTTGGAAAAGGGCTATCATTGTTCTTGTCCCACAGCGAGATGATCTGACAGCAGTTAAAGGTTATCGCCCTATTTCATTGCTGTGTCTTTTATCTAAAGTAGCTTAAGCAATTCCACTAAGCAGACAGACTAGCTGTCGACAACCTCTTACTCCTTACAGATTATCAATTCGGCTTACGCAAAAATTGTAGTGCCTTGCTTGTCATAGCAAATGTAGTCGATAAAAGCACTGAAGGCTTTAATAATCGTCATTCCGTATTGTTGCTACTAGATATGGCTAAACCATTTCAATCCGTACATCATGGAGCTTTACTAAACAAACTCCGTACATTTCATATTTCAGGACGTCTCTTGTCCATTCTTTTCAGTTTTCTGTCAGATCGCATATTTCAGGTACAGGTAGAGGGAACTCTTTCTCCCTCCTTTCCCGTATGTGCGGGTGTACCACAGGGCTCAATATTAAGCCCATTGCTGTTCGCTTTGTATGTGGCCGACCTCCCACAAATTGCTTGCACCACGATATACCAATGTGCAGACCAAACTGCAGTACTACTATCTGGGGAACATGTATCAGCACTTTGTGCTCGTTCACAACCATGCCCAAGATCTCTGGGCGTATACTTCCAACAGTGGGGTATATGCACGAACCCAAAAAATACTTCCAACAGTGGGGTATATGCACGAACCCAAAAAATACTTCCAACAATGGGGTATATGCACGAACCCAAAAAAGACAGATATTCCCTTTCTTACAAAACGCCGAACTAGACCACCAACGGCTCTTACCTTCCTCACTCACCATCTAACATGGGGTCCGGTAGGTCGCTACCTTGGTGATTAACTTGACCCAACTCTTTCATGGCAGCATCACAATGATGAAATAACTGGTAAAGCTGCAGGCGCGCTTCGGTCGATCCGACCAATCCTCACTCCTACTTGTCCCATACCGTAACAAGGCCGTATACATCTCTGGAAAACATTAGTTTTGCCTATCTTATACGGTGCAACAATATGGGCATACATACCATCTTCCAGAAAACGCCCGATCATTTCAGCATATCGTAAAGGCCTACATACACTTCTGGGTGCCTCCTCATGGATGAATTGCTATACCGCACGACAAGTGTTCGGCCACCGATAGAAGTCATCCAAGAAACGGAAGCGCCGATTTATTAGCGAACCCAAAGACATCGCAATCTGCTGAATTCAGCCATAGCAAGTACATTGTAGGATAAGAGACTTCCACCTAGATGTACTAGGATAGCATCGCTGAAAAACATCTGAAGTATTCAAATATACTAATCAAATCCTGACTAGATATCTCATAAATAACATTTTGCATACTGCTGCTAATTTTTATCTCAAATTATCTTCAAGTATTCCTAATACTTTCATATTGGAAAAATCCTATATTTTAAAAGTACTACTATTATTGCCGAGTGTAAATTTTTACAACCTGTATTTTTATAAAAAGACTGATAACTAAACACTTCATTTCATTGAGTGACCGAAGTACAATTTGACAACATCTTTTCCTCAAGCTAATTGTTTTTCACACACATTATCTTCATACTATTCTGTATAACACAATGACGTTCTTGCAATGTTTTCTGTACGCAGGATTTTTATAATTTTCCCTTCAATTGCATTTTCTGTTCAAATATACTATTCTCTGTGTACTATATACTTTCATGAAATCCTGAAAAAAACTTCAAGCTGGACCAGGACAAATTCACTTTCTGTAAAGCCCGTCCTCTTCGGACAGTATTCATGCTGTTTAATAACCTGAAAAAAACAATTGCACTTCGGTTGCGCTGACATCTACGATTACCCCAAATGTGGGCAACTCGGAAGTGTAATTTTTGGTAGCCGAGACTGCGTTCGCGCTGTACCGGTGTTAAGATGCCAGTGTGTTGTAGTAATAGTGTTTAGCTTGCAAAGTGTAAGTATTATGTATTGTGCATGATTAACATTTGTATATGTAGACTAGAAAAGTGTACTAGTGTATTGTGAAATACCATTTTTAGATATCTGATTTACAGTGGAATAGTTTGTAAGAACTGTGAGTAAGTATTACAGTAGGTGGAATAAAATTCCCCCCCTCCCAAGTGTAAAGCATTTTAAACTTAAACCTACGCTATAACACCAACCACCACCTATTCCCAGATGACAAAAATCCGACGACAGCCTAACACTCTTTAAACAGAAATATTTAGTTAAATACATTCTATCGTGCATTCCAGGTATAATTGTGAGAAGCAAATGCGAGGCTGGAGGATGTCGTTTTGATGATTTGCGAGTATCCCCCCCCCCTTCCCGAATAACCTACGCGTCCGAGAAATTGGAGGTGTTACAAATGCCGAGGCTGGAGAAATATGCCTCATACAGCAGTATAAGAGGGCAGAAGGTAGGTATGAGTGTCAGAATCGTCATTTCCCTTTGTTTGTTGTTCGATAGTTTAACGACCGGTAAAGTGTTTGCTGGTGAAGACAAGTGAAACTAAAGTGACCGGCCCAGCGCTTTAACACCTGGTACAACAAAAAATTGTTTAAAGACACATAAACTGTTCCTCTCCATTGAAATCTTTAGTTAAATTGTTAATGGGGGCTGAAAGTAACTTTCAGCTCCTTCCCAAAAGATAGGTGGGCTACTAATGCCAATTTGATAGTGAGTGAGTAAGTGAGAGGTTGTGTGAAGCACTCGACACATAGGTCATCAGCGACCACAGAAAATTAAAATGCAACAGTAAGTCCTCCACAGGAGGAAAAAACCGAAAGACAGTAGACACCACAAAAGACAGAATTACACGAAAAAGAACAAGAACAGAAAAAACTACATTCATAGGAGGCAAGTAACGGATGTAGGATACATGAACACATTAAAATGTGTCACGGAAACCCAAATTACAGAACACAAAAACTAATCACAACAAATGAAAAAGACCCGTCCTACGTAAAAAGGAGAGTACATCGCTCACAGACGCACCATCTAATTACAAAATACCCTGCAGGGTGTCACGCAGGTTAAAAGCACGCCGGGCCTAGTCATACCTGTGACACTCCAAAAAAATGTGACACACAGTAAGTGGAGAGCCACAGGCATCACAAACAGGAGGAGGTTCACCGCATAACAAGTACCTGTGCGACAACCGAGTGTGCCCAATACGCAAACGAGTATGGTGTACATCTACCTGACAGGAAAGTTGGATGCGATGCTATATGGCAGCTGAATTTTTTATCGCCCTGAGCTTAGTGGTCAGAGGGAGAGAGGCCACATGCTTCCCTTGTCGCTGCATCAGCTGCATCGTTGCCCGCTATACCGACATGGCCAGGTGTCCAGAGGAAGACGACCCTTAACACAATGCTGTTCAGCCACCTTCAGCTTGCCCCTAATCATGGTGACAAGGGGATGAGCGGAAGAGCCAGATCGCAAGGCTAGGATGGCACTCATCAAATCGGTACACAACAGATATTTGCGTGGTAACCACCTTCCGATAAAACACAGAGTTCTGTAGACAGCATACAGTCCTGCAGCAAAAATACAGCACAGGGGAGAGTGTCCAAACAGACACCTCTATGTGCCGACTACAAAAGCACAGCCCATAGAGGCATCCGTCTTAGAATCCGTGTAAATACAAGTAAAATCGGAAAAGAAAGTCGAGACAAGATCACGAACAAGGCCTTGATATACCCAAGCTGGAGTGGTCGACTTTGCGAAATCAGCGAAGTTGAGGCATACTAACACCTGGTGAGTCGCCCATGAAGGGTCTGGGCGAGGGAGAGCCAACACATCCACAGGCTTGTCATGACGAACCTGGGAGTGTGAAAACCGAACACAAACAGTAGTAGCTCGAGGGCGGGCGTCAAACAACTCCATGAGTGGAGGTCGAAGAAAATCACTATGCAGGAAGTGCGATGGGTCTGACGACAAAACTCATACCGTAATGCAGCAGACTCTGCTCCCGTCGGTAACGTAGCAGTGGTTCACCAGCCTCCGCACACAGGCTCACAACTAGGCTCGTGTGAAAAGCACCAGTTGCAAAGTGGTTGCCGGCATGGCGAACAGAGTCGAGCATCTTCAACACAAATTGGCTTACTGAAGAGTAGACCTGACTACCATAATCTAGCTTGCTACGAATAAGAGCTCTGTAGATGCACAGCAACGTGACTCTATCCGCTCTTCAACTACGACCACTCAACATCTTTACCAGAGCTAAATCCCGCATACGAGTCTTAAGTTGTTTGACATGGTGTAGCCAGCATAGCTTGGAATTAAATATCAGGCCTAAAAACTTTACGTGATCTCTCGCATGTAAAACATCGCCGTATAAAGTAACCTCCGGAGAGGGAAAGACACACCATTTACGAAAAAACTGGACTATTGTTTCTATGTAGCAGAGAAGTGGAAACCACATCCTTCAGCCAAATCAGCAAGCTGGTGGACCGCCAGTTAAATTTGATGTTCTGCTGCACACAAACAGATGAATGGCAAAAAATCATAGAATCGTCTACACAAAGTGCACACTTCACTGGGGGCCGCACAGTCGCTACAATAATGTATCGCGATGGAAAGCAAGGTAACACTCAAGATGCTACCGGTACCTTGCGGCACCCCATTTTCTTGGACAAACTCCAGAGACTACGAACCTCCGGTATGAACTTGGAAGGTTCTGTGGGACATAAAGATCTTGAGAAAAATAGGGAGAAATCCCCGAAAGCCCCATACATGTAACTGCTGTAAGACTCAGTGACGCCAGGTGGTATCGTATGCCTTATCCTGGTCAAAAAATACAGCAAGGAGATGTCTCTGGAGAAAGGCATTCTGCATAGCCATCTCCAAGTTGGCAAGGTGGTCAAGCACCGAGTGGTTTCAAGGAAAACCACACTGGAGAGGAGACAGGAGCCCCCACGATTCCAAAAAGTGCACAAGACGAGCATTCACCATCAGTTTCATGGATTTACAAATGAAAATGTTAAGTGAAATCGGGCGATAATGGGACACTTCTCCCTTATCCATCCCAGGTTTGAGTATAGGGACAAGAAAAGACTTACATCACATGGAAGGAAAACAACAAGATTTCCACACAAGATTAAAAAGTCTACGAAGGTAAAGTTTTCCCTCAGGGGAAAGATTTTGCAAAATCGCGTAGTGTATCCCTTCAGGGCCAGCAGAAGTATGTTTTGAGCGGGATAGGGAATACTCGAGCTCAGCAAGGGAAAACGGTTGGTGGTACTCTTCATCCCCCTTCATACCCTGTGTCTCACAACGTGACTTGTGGGCCTGAAATTAGGCAGGGTACCGTCCGCTACTCGAAAACGAAGAAAAAGTTTAGCCCAGGAAGTTCCATATGTCATCGGCATGTATAATGACATCATTGTTATGCCGAAGGAAGGGAATAGGAACACAAAGGGGTTTTACGCACATCCTCCGAACATTGTCCCAATTATGCTTGCTCGTAGCCTGTCCCTCCAGGATTTCCGCCTGCGCTCGACATATCCGGAAGTGTTCGAGGTTCGCCCGAGTAGGATGCAATGAGAACCTGCGAAGTGCATGTCGCCGGGTACGTATCGCATCCCTGCACTCATTGTTCCACCAAGGGACACGAGACCGCCGACGAGAAGAAAACTTCGGGATGGAAGCCTCTGCCGCTGAACACCACAGCTGTATAAAATGACACAGTAGCCGCATCCACTTCACAAGGAAGGTCAGGAGTGAACTGGAACGAGTCCCGGTAATGATGAAAATCAGCACTCTTAACGACCCAACGAGCAGGAGCGAAAACTGCCCTATCTGTTAGATGGTTAATAACTATTGGGTAATGGTCACTACCACAAAGATCAGGGTAGACACCCCAATCAAAGTGGGTGGCCAAGGCACGATTGCAAAGGGTCAGATCGATACAAGAAGTGGTGCCTTTGTCGGTAGTGAAATGTGAGGCAGAGTTGTATTAAGCAAGACCAAGTTAGTGTCGATAAGTAGAGACTCGACTACACGACCTCTGCCATCCTGGTGAGAAGATCCCTAGCACATTATGTGCATTGAAATCTCCAACAAGAAGGAAGAGTGGATGTACCTGGGAAATGAGCTCTTCTAAATCAGCAAGGCGGAAAGCTTGGGTCGGAGGAATGTACACGCTACAAATACTGACGAAGATGCCGAGATACATTCTAACTGCCACAGCCTGCAGTGTGGTAGTCAGGTTGACTGCTGTGTAGTAGATTGTGTCGAGTACCACGATACACACCCCACCACAAGCACTATCAACAGCTGCATAATCCGCGCGGTGAATTGTGTGGCCTCAGAGAGTAACTGTAATCAAATGGCCTAAAGTGTGTCTCTTGGAGATAAGAGACCACCGGGGACAATTAAGCTAGAAGTAGTTTTAACTCTTCTAGAGAGCTAAAATAATTTCGGCAGTTCCATAGCAGAAGAGACACAAATGGTTTGGAGAGAAAAGTGCTAGCTTTACTTTAATTTTCCCTTGTGTTTACATACAACACATTGAAAAAAGGTGGATCCATCATCACCGTCAGTAGCATAGTCCACCGCCATGTCTGCCTCTTACACTTCAGGGGCAGGCTAACGAGGCGGTGAGGGTATGATACTGCTTCCACTGGTGACAGAAGGAGCAATATCATCCTTAAATACTGGTGGTTTGACAGGACTAGTCTGACAGGTAGGTAGCTAAACTTTCGTTACTCGCTATAGGAGTTGCTGAGTTTTGGAAAGCACAGTCGTTTGAGAAATGTTAGCATTCGGGCCACACTGCGTCCCGACCGTCGCGGTTCTGATGGTCAGGACCTTCAGTGGCTCTGGAGTACTGACAGACACATCAGTCTGTGTGGCCACATCGACAGTCTGGGTACATGTATCCATCTGCTTGCGAGTACCAACAACATAACTGTATGATACAGAAGGCTGAGACACTTGCGCTCGGAAACGCTTACGTGCCTCGCCTATCGGTACCTTGTCAAATGCTCGTATCTTCTGGATACCCTGCTCCTCTTGTAGGACTAGACAGTTCTTCGACCACACTGGATGGGTTCCATTACAGTTGATGCAACTAAAAGGTTTGGTGCATGATGCATTGTCAGGATTAACTGGTTCAGCACATTTCGGACATACAGCAGATGACTAGCAATTTACCGATGAATGGCTGTACTTCTGGTAGTTGTAGCATCACAATGGAGAAGGAATAAATTGCTTCGCACGCACATTCAGTTAGCCTATTTTCAACACTGCAGGAAGTACCGGAACACCAAATGTCACGAACAGAGTTGCAGTAGGTAGAATTACACTATCAGAGTTCTTAGTTACGCGACGGATGTGTGTTACACACTGGCTCCGGAGTTCATGCAACAATTCTGAGTCAGGAACATCGACCAAATCGGGACACCAAATAACACACTTGCTGGAATTCAATGCGACATAAGGTGTTACCTTAAAGGTCGCGGTCTACCGCAATTTTCATCACCATTTTTTTATTTTTTATTTGTACCAAATATTTTTTTCCTTATTTTAGACACAAAATGTGACTAAATTTGGCTCTTATGACATTTTTTTATCTCTCATAGTTTTCACGTAATAGCTAGTTAAAGTCATATTTTGCATGTTTCCGTTTTAACGATTACACTAAAACCAACTGATAACCAAACTCAAAAAATCACAGTGGATAAAGACATTGCAGGCTACAATGTCCTTCTCATAAAATTAAAGAATAAAAATTATTTGAATTAAAAAAAAAATGTGGGAACTGAAAACAAAAATTTTAAAAATTCAATATTTTTTTAAATAAAAATAATTTTTATTCTTTAATTTTATGAGCATGTCATTGTAGCCTGCAATGTCTTTATCCACTGTGATTTTTTTGAGTTTGGTATATCAGTTGGTTTTAGTGTAGTCGTTAAAACGGAAACATGCAAAATATGACTTTAACAAGCCATTATGCGAAAACTATGAGTGAAAAAAAAATTTCATATGAGTCAAATTTAGTCACATTTTGTGTCTAAAATAAGAAAAAAACATCTGGTACAAATAAAAAATTAAATAATGATGGTGGAAATTGCGGTATACCGCGCCCATAAAGGGAACTTCTTTGTGGCCCAGCTGAACACCATTATGGCCAGCAACCCATGCGAATGAGCCGCATTTGATGTCTCGATCAGCAGCTCTTTTCTATCTGTAATCTTTTTACAATTCTTGACTGCATCACCAGCAGCACCATCAACGACTTTCTTCAGTTCAAAGGGCGACACTTGCTGAAATGTGTGCCCTTCGAGACCTTTAACCAATAGAAAAAGCAGGGTCGGCAACTTCGTTTGTCGGAAACATCCATATAATTTTCCAAATCAGATCTGTTGTCCTCATATTGTCGTTTGGGTCGGCTGTTAAGGGAACCACCCTGTGGAGTGCTTTTTGAAGCCATGGTGAATAGCCCCGCCCCACTACTGAGAACTGTCGGACTCAACCTGCCGTTCGGGGGGAAAGGATATAGAAGCCAGCAGATCAAACATATCACGATTTGTGCCATTGAGAGGGGGGCCTGCCTCCCACAGACCTAAGGAGTACGTAGGAGTAGCAACCCTACGCAGCTATTCACTGCAAATTACTGCCCCAGTAGCACATCGTAATGTACACTGGGGCAAACCAGGGACAAATCGTACATCCTGAGCGAGGCCAACTTTATTCCGCTACCTGGAAAAACTTCCCAGGCTCCCCACTATAGAGAACACTCTTTGGTGCAATTTCAGGGAACTTGTGGTTGATTACACCGGCCTCCTCCATACAGCAGTAACACTTCATCCCAGCGAGTAAAGGCGCATAGGCAGGTCGGCCATGACAACCCCTCCCGCCAAGATGGCACCGATTGGTGCTACGTAGGTGTACATGAACATGGACACGGACTCCACACCTAGATTAGCCTGCTGTGCCAGTGAGAAGGGTACACGAAACAGTCACTAACAAAGGCACCCTGTGGGGTCACACAATTTGGAGGCAGCACTCAGGAGTGAGGATAGACCCTCATTAGGAAGAGGAACACCGCCCTGGCCTCAGACGATGGAGAAGTGAAGAAAAGATACGATGGAACCTTTGAGTCGGAAAGAAGAAATGATGGAAATAAAAGTCGAAGGGGAAGAAGAAAAACACGAAATTAGGGTCCGAAAGAATTTCAGATCCCGACCGCATCCCGATTAGTCGCCTCTTACAAGAACGGGGTGGCTGTGATGGGATTCTACCCCACCACCACACGAGGATTGATAGTGAACAATATATCAGAGCATAGGATTGCCCATACTAACAAGGTGTCCTAGTGGGCTAATAATGAGAGTGAGAGACGATAAGGACTGCTGGGTGGCATGGTGATGCGATGATGGAAGGTGCTGCATGCCAGGATGGAGAAGGCATGCACGAGTGTCCTGGTGATGACAGCAGGTGGTACAGAGGCGAAACCATGGTAGTGAGTCAGTGGTGGCCGGTAGTCTTCTGTAAGGAATGGTGATGACAGTCCTCGGTTGGATGAGCTGGATGTCCTCAGTGGGGAAGGTGCTGGTGCCGTGAGTAGGCTAGGCCAACATTACCCACCAGTATCCACGGCGGCGAAGTCCTGCAGTCCGTCGGGTGCGGTGGTAAGGTGTTCGACACAGAAGAGCAGCCGATGGGAGTGTGCAGAAGGCAAGGGCGAATCGCCCAATTGCAGGATGTAGGGGTTGGTGTGGGATGAACATTTGTAGATGAATTTGGTGGTGGCTTTGTAAAGGATAGAGTGCAAGTGGGGTAGGCGAGTGTGTTCAAGGAGCGTTTGATGGAGGGTGGCACGGGAAAGGCCTAGGAGGAGTCTGATGCCAAAGAAATATGTTCGGGCGAGGGGGTGGAGGTTGTACAGGGTTATTATAAATGATTCATCGGGTTTTAAAAATCTGTAATTCAAAAAGTACTCCATGAAAAATTATGAATGATACATGAAAACAACCAGAAACTCTCCAAGTTTTTTTACAACACCACTTTACAAATGTTCAATGTGCACCCCCTTCGTCACTCGACAGACATCCAATCGGTAGTCGAGTTCGCCCCACACACGTCGCAGCATGTCCCTGTTGATGGTCATGACAGCTGTGGTAATGCGGTTTCGGAGCTCATGCAGTGTTGTTGGCAATGGTGGCACGTAAACAGAGTTTTTTACGTACCCCCAAAGAAAAAAGTCACCCTGTGCAACGTCAGGAGACTGGGGCAGCCATCAGAACAGTGTCAAGTCATTCTGACCTCAGCGTCCAATCCAGCGGTGTGGGAGTTCATTGTTGAGGCAGCGACGCACTTCTGTGTGCCAATGCGGTGGAGCTCCATCCTGCTGGAACACGAAGTTGGCGGAATCCTCTCTTACTTGTGGAAATAAACGCAACTCCAACATGTCGAGATAGGACAGACCCGTCACAGTGTTTTCAAGGAAAAAAAGGACCGTACACCCTCGTCTGTGAGATTGCAGAGAAAACATTAAGTTTTGGCGAATCTCGTATGTGCTGCACTGAAGCATGGGGATTTTCAATGCCCCATATTCGAACATTGTGACGGTTCACTTTTCCACTCAAGTGAAACGTTGCTTCGTCACTTAACACAAGACGTGTGGCAAATTCTTCATCCTGCATCGCTTCCTGCATGTTCTCGCAAAACTCAACCCTGACAGCGTAATCTTCTGGATGCAAGTGTTGCAACAACTGTAAGCAGTACGGTTTAAGTTGTAACCGTTGTTGCAAAATCTTCCACACTGTCGGCTGAGGAATTCCAAGCTTGCGATTTGCTCGGTTAGTTGATTTTCGTGGGCTACGCGCACAACTTTCCTTCACTCTGTTCACTGTTTCGTTAGAAACACTTGGCCGTCCTGTGCTCTTACCTTTGCACAAGCATACCGTATCCTGGAATTGACGATACCATCGCAAAAGCTCTGGTGACATGGTGGTTTTGTGTGGTAATGCCCTTGGAACACACGCTGCACGGTAATAACATATAAACATTTCGCATAGGCATTCCAAAACACAAAACGCTTTCTGTTGGCTTGTCGCCATTTTGTGAACTGATCCAGTGCTACTACCTGTTGTAACAAAAAAGTTTTAAATTCGTATTAAATAAAACTTCTGAGTTTTTCTTTGTTAGGTAATTGGTGTGAGCTTTTAAAATAAATAGACTATGAATTATGAATTTTTAAAACCCGATGAATCATTTATAATAACCCTGTACATTGAAGAGTGGGGTCAGGTGGAGCTAGCATAGGTGAGGATCGGTTGGACTAGAGAGCAGTAGACTGTGAGATGGGAGTCAAGGATGTAGAGCGAGGACGAAGGATGGGAGCAAGTTGGAAAAGGACCACCCAACTTTTAGTAACTGAGGTGTCGAAATGGGGAATGAAGGTGAAACGGCAGTCAAGAGTGAGGCCAAGGTACCGGACATAGGAGACCAGGGAACAGGGACCGAGGCGACTGGGGGGGGGGTGAGAGTGAGTAGGATAATATCGAGAGAAGAAGATAGAGGATGATTTGGTATGGTTGAGGCCGATAGTGCTGTAGGAATTTAGTGTTGAGGTTTGAGACGACTGAGGCGCTCCTCGAACAGGCATTCATGTAAGGAAGGAGACGAGGAGGAAAGTGTCGTCGGCGTATTGGGCAAGATAGGTGCCCGGAGGTGGAGTAAGGTCAGAGATGTGGAGGGCGAAGAGGAGGGGGCTAAGGAAGGGGCTAAGGGTGGCATCCTGAGGGACTCCAGCAGGAATAGGTTTTGGGGCAGAGGGTCACCTCTACACACACCCGGAAGGAGCGACCATAAAGGTATGAGCATTAAATGTGTTTTGTGCACATAACCCACTGGATGACTCTGCAACATTTTTTGTTCACCACGACGATATGGTGTGCAAAGGGCCCAAAGAAGTTGCCTCAATTCTTATCTACTACCTAATAATAAACTATTCTGAAAATGTTGAAACACTTCTCATTTTTCATATGGATGTGGAGGGCATGATAAGAATCGTACTGTGCTGAAAGTTTTATCAGCACTTGTTTCAACAGAAGAGTATAAGAGCATTAAACAGTACTTTTCCGTTCGGGGGGTGGGGGGCATTCATTCCTTCCATGTTACCGTACTTTAACAGTTTTGAAAAGAAAATTAAAACAAAGTGATCAAGTTTATGCTTTAAAAGAGAATGTCGATTAAATAATCACGTCCCGCCTAAGTATCAAGTTCTAATTCCTGATTATTCAGATACAATAGACTATAAGAGATGGTGGCCGAGATATAAGAAATGTGTTACATCAGTTGAGACATCTGGAAGGGGTGTTCCACGATTACAAAAAGTACAGCCCAAGATAAGCCAATGTATGTACTTCAGTCACAGTGATTGTGTATCTGTTACACACAAATTCATTGATGGCTTACTTTTGGATACCTTTCGTGTACAAAAAAAATGCCAAACAAATACATCTATCAAACATATCAGAACATCCTGATGGCTATCTCCAAATAAAGAACCAGACACTGCAAGCTGAAGGAATGCATGCCCCAAGGCGGAGCAGGGGCCACATTCTATTAAGAGTTACATAACTGGTCAAACCAAGACTGATGTTACAATAATATGCGTATTATGTGATTGTTTACGAAGTACAAAGTGCATTAAGTAAAAAACTTAATATTGAAAGAAATCGAATACACTTTCAAAAAATCCATAGGATCATAATGTGTAATATACAAGTTGAAAAAAGTGACAAGTCAGTGTTATATATAGTGTTGTAAAACTTGCCAGCATGTACACGACAATATCTAAGTAAACACTACTATAACAATGAACAACAATGTAATTTCAGTACTTAAATTATATAGCTTATAATGCTTTCATTTATGCAATACTCAAAGCATTAACCTATCATATTTATATGTTTAAATATATTTCACTTTATTTTAAATAAAATTAATTATTAATTTGGTTAGCTGAAATAGTTTCAGAAACAACATGTCAATCAATTTTCATTAATTAGTATGAATTATCATCAATAATTTTTTTTCTAATCACATTTACATTTCTATTTTAATTAATATCAAAGACACATAAAATATTTGTCAAACTATTTCTGCAATATTTACGAAGTACACTTTGTTTTCTATATTTCCTGAAAAATTATGGTACTGTGACTTAAGTTGTTTTTGAAATAAGTCATTCATATGTGGTGGGAAATTTTGACATCTTCCGAAACACAAAAAGGCCTCATTTTTTAGTGTGTGCTTAGAAAAAAATTACTCGAAATAAAACTGATATTTTCCACGTTGCCGACATATATATGCGTACCTGTAGTACATGAAAACAATTATTTTGGAGGATGATTCGTCGTACGAATAAAATGTATTTATGAAAAACTGCATTATATTCAAATAACTCTTTGGAATGTAATAGTGTAGCATAAACTGGAAATTAAATTTACCTAAAAAATGTACAATAGTACACACGTCATACAATCTTACTTAGTATCTATCATATGGATAGAATGTGGGTTACGGGTATACTAAATGAATTTTTCATCAATAAGACACATGAAATGTTGAAAATATGTGCTTTATTACAAATTAATGGAATATATAGTTTAATTATTTGTCAACAATTTCACAATTTTAGCATTTTAAGTTTAATCGAGGACATAATCTTTTTAACCATGCCAAAAACACGTCTTCCAGTGATTCCTTGTGGTGAGGTTTGATCGTCTTCAATGATCAACTGAAATACAAACATTCACTGTTTGTTATAATTTCCGTGTCTACCTTAAAACCCTTATTAAAAGCAGCATAATGGCCACCTTCAGTAGGCATAGTGCTGCAGTAGATGTGGTCAATTGGCCAAACAGATGCTACACAAAACAAATTGCTGCAATGCACGGTGGCCAAAATGAACCATCTGGAGGGGCAAAATGTGTTCCAACAATTATTGAACCAGTCTTCACTAAAAAGTTATCATCCATACCATGGAGTACTTAATAATGTGCCCTGCTGGTGGTTTTAAACTGCGGCGTTGGTTCCAGTGGACTAATAAGAGAGCTAGTTTCCTTGGAGCTTGTACACACAGGCCAGTCATTGGCAGAGCCCAGTGTTTCTAGGCACGCTGAAGTCAGCCAGAGAGTCATATTATGTTAATGTGAACAAGGAAAACGTCTATTAAAGTCTGCACTTATTATTTAGCAGTAACATTTACTGTAAGTTATATTTAAATATCGAAAATACAATACTATGATAACTTATGTATTACAACAGGTAAAAACACAGTTACATAAAACTAAAGTGGACTTTTAACTTTAAAAAAACTAACCAGAATATACCAGCTGAAAATTTCTGCAGCATTTATCTTGACACATATGTTTACGAACGACTGCAGCATTTATCTTGACACATATGTTTACGAACGACTGTCAGGTTTTGCACACAATTCTGTGATTTCTTTTGTTTTCATTTCTTGTTCTGGACATGAAGCGAATTTCACGACAGGACATTTTTAACACTTGGACTTGCTGTGACAAGGGGACACGACAAGATCATGCTAGCAGCATCGAAGTTTAGGTATGTGGTGTGACAGATGTGCCGGAAAACTAAGAAATTATGTTACGGAATTCGGAGTTGAACTGAATGAGTGATCGATACAAAGCAACCAATATTTTGACAGACTTCTGCAGAAAATTTCCAAGTGACTTGAAGGTGAACTTGACCGCAAGAACTGTGAGCAATAGCTTCACCTACAAACAGACAATTAGGTAGCACATCACAACCTAGCGCTTATCGAAAAACTGGTGCTGAACGGCCTACGAAGTTGTTCAAAGAATGCAGCAGTAGGAATAAAAGAAGAAACTCAACATTTGTCAGTCACATAAAGAGATTTAATTTGCTACTGAAACACAGTTACTAGTTGCTGGGAAAAGGGATGCAGCTGATATTGTCAAAAGTTATCAACTACATCACCTGAATGAGCAAAAAATATTACGAAAGCAAGAGTGTCAGCCAAACCACCTTTACCTTACACCAGCTCTTTTCCTCGATGCACACCTAACAACTCAACAAGCCAAACAGAGAAACTCTTTATATCTACCCACACTACTACATGATACAGAAAACAAAGAAGTTGTTACCCTCCTAAAGAAGCTGTTAACTATTATTGAATTTAGTGCAGAAATAAAATTGCAAACACTTCTTACCCACACAACTGAAGAATGTTAATTGTCCAAGATAAACTTGTTAATCAGATCCTGCCCGATTCCGACATCAAATCACACACTTAAATTTCCATATGGGTTGTGATGGGTGCAACAGCACTTTTGAATGTATTTCACACACAAAGTGTATAAAAGGACAATTTTGATTTGTAGGTCGGCACCTACTGGTTGCAACTTGTATGTTTTTGTTTTGTGATATTGTCTTTTGACGAGAAAGTGATGTATGGTATGTATTTTGTTGATTGTCAAGTGTGCTATGGGACTTGAGCAGATTGCAGACTGTATTTGCTGCAGGTGGTGTGTCTATTTGTCACTGTTTGGAAGTAAGTAAGAAACATGAGCATAAAGATGTTTTCAGGAGTATGTAATTGGTGTTTGTCATCGAAACTTCTTATTCAACTATTATAACAAGGGTTATGGGCCCAGAGTTTACAGAAGTTATGGATGAAATAGAAGATGAGTGCCAGAGGTTTGGCGTATTTGATGGCGTCGGATTTGACAATCGGTTGTACCATTTCAGAGTCGTATTGTACGAAAACTACTGCCTAGAAATTGTTGAACAAGAATTGGGGGAATTATTAGAGTAAAACTAGACGAGCAAGTTCAAGAAATAATACGAGAGAAAACAGTAAACAAATGGAAGAAAGTTGCCAAAACTTATATTCACCTTATTGTTCAATGAATTACCGACTCGCAGTTGGAACACAATGGAATGTACGACTCCAAAAACTATCATAAATGCTCTGAAAGGTAGGTGTGTATATATATATATATATATATACATACATATATATATACATATATATATATGAGGAAATCAGTCAGTTCCAAGTTGCGGAAAAAACTATTTCAGTTAACCCTTAAGGAAGGAGGAAATTTGGAACGTCATATTGCCGAGTTCGAACGAATAGTGCGGGAACTGAAGTTAATTGATGTTACTATTGATTAAGAAACTTTGGCATGTCAGATGTTGTTGACTCTACCGGACAGTTATAAAGGGTTAGTTACTGCAATTGAGACTTAAAGCTGTTATTTAATAACATCAAGAAAAGATTGCTAGAAGAACACAGTAAGAGGATGAACATTAAAACTGGAAAGTGTAGTGGAAATCAGGGAGATAATGTCTTTATGGTAAACAAAGAGCTTACATGTTATAGTTGTGGACTTCCCTGTCATAAGAAGATAAATTGTTGGAAAAGACGTATTGCACGAGATGGAGTATCAATCAAAGTCCTCCCAGGATCAAGCAGAGGTCATACAGGATCAAGTAGAGGCTATCCAGATTCAAGAAGAGGTCATCCAGGATCAAGTAGAGGCTATCCAGGATCAACCAGCAGAGGTACGCAAGGACGTAGCAGTTTCTCCAGGATGTGATAGAAGACACCGCCAAGCAGTCGTCACAGAAGTAGCAGACACAGTTTTACGGCTGTGTGTGTTGATAAAACTGTAAGTAGCAGCTCTGATAATAATTCTGTAGTACGGTTTGTGCGAGATTCTGGAGCATCTAAACATTTTGCGAGACCTACGGTTAGGCTGTTCATGACCAATGTAGAAACATTAGAAATACCCATTTCCATAGCGGCTGCAGATGGTTACTCTAAGCTTGTCGCTACAGAGAAAGGAACTGTAGTATTTGACCAGTGTATTTTGAAGAATGTGTTTGTTGTAGAAAATTTCAAATACAATATTTTATCAATTCCAAAGGTTGTAGAAGCACACAATCTTTACAGATAATCACATGACAATTAGGAAAAACGGTGTTACAATCTTCAAAGCATGAAAAGTAGGAAAGTTATTTGTTTTGGAATTAACACCCATGACATCTAATGCAATGGCAAATGTAACATGGTATTAGAAAATGGGGCATCCCTGTAATGATGCAATACGTAGACTAAAAAAACCGGTATTAAGGGACTTGATGAAATTCTTGACTATGAAACTTGCCTCGAAAGGAAAATAACGAGGCAACCTTTCAAATCATTGTGTCCGAAAAGAGGTAGACCCTTAGAAATTATTTCTAGTGATGTGTGTGGACCTTTCACACCAGGTAAATTTGATGATTTTAAGTATTTTCGGACTGTAATCGATGGGTACTCAAATTTCACAGTTGCTTACCTTTTGAGAACAAAAGATGAGGTCCAGGAAAAATTGAAACATTATATTGAAGGAGCGGAACGGAATTCTCAAGTGATGGTCTTAAGAATAGCATTATTCGATGTGATAATGGTGGAGAGTATCATCAAATGCTTTTAAAAATTGGTGCTATGAAAAATGTATTGAATTGGAGTACACCCCAGTTTTCACACCACAACTTAATGGTACAAGTGAACTGATAAATAGAACATTATTAAATAACAGCAAGGTGTATGATAGGAGATTTACCCAAGTATTTGTGGGGAGAGGCCATTCGAACAGGTAACTACATATACAATCGAACCCCTAGAGCGGATATGAAAGTATCCATGCTTAGTTATGGTATAAGTATAGTGTAAACTATAGTAAAATTAAGTTGTTTGGTTGTAAAGGATTTGCTAAAACTAGCCAATAAGAAAGTTAGAGAAAATGTGTGAAAAATTAGTTATGATAGGGTACGCATGCAATGGATACAGATAGTTTGATTTTCTTAAGAAGAAAATAGTTACATGTAGAGATGTACTAACTGTGGGAAAGGCACTGTGAGTGAGTGTGTGGAAGGGGGCGCACGACACATGGGTCATTAGTGCCCACAGATAGTACATAAAAAAAACAAAGCCTCCATAGGAGGCAGCACTAAATCACCTACAAATACACGAAGTCAAACAAAATACACTAGCTCCACAGGAGTTAAAGAAGAAAAAATGCGTCGGAGCACATTAACAAATTAAAAGATATTACCCATACATACTTTAAAAAATACAAAACTAACAATTCACAACAGACAAAAAAGACCCGTCACACGTAAAAAGGAGAGCAAGTCGCGCACAGGCGAGCTTTCCACATGCAAGATTACCCTAAGGTCGTCAGCAAGATTTAAAGCACGGCGGGCCTGGTCATATCTGTGGCACTCAACAGAATGTGTTTCACAGTCAATAGAGGGTCACAGACAGGACAATTAGGAAGGGGTTCAGAACAAAGCAAGTGCCTGTGAGTAACGCGACTGTGACCGATCCGAAGACATGTCAGGAGGACATCCTCGTGCCTTGTTAGTAAAGTAGGATGCTTGGGGACAGCCGAGTCAGTAAGGGCCAGAAGTTTTGTTTGTCAGAGGGATGGCATGCCATTCCCTCTGCCAAGAATCCCAGACAAAAGTGGGGACAGCATGCAGAACACAACACAAAGGAGGTCACAGGGTGGAAGGCTGCATGCTTCCTTAGTTACGGCGTCTGCCACATCATTACTCGGAATGCCGACATGGCCAGGAGTGTCCAGGAAGATGACCTGGATCTCAACATGGTCAGCCAACCTCAGCCTATTCCTTATCGTGAGAAGGGGATGAACTGAGGAGTCAGTTAGCAAGGCTTGTAGAGCACTCACCGAATCGGAACACACCTGACACTCGCGAAAGGACCCTGTACCAATTAAACACACAGCTTTAAAAATAGCGTAAAGCTCTGCCGTTAAAATACTGCACGACAGATGAAGTCCAAACAGATACCTATCTTCACCTACAATAAAGGCATATGCAGTCAAGGTATCAGTTTTCGAGCTGTCTGTGTAATAGCAGGTAAAACCATTAAAATTGGACGGCACAAAATCGTTAAAAAGGCCTTGATAAACGTAAGCAGGAGTGGTCGGCTTCGTAAAGTTCACCAAAACAAGCTGTACTAACACCTGGTGCATCGTCCATGGTGGTTCTGGGCGCGGGATAGGCAGCACATGCCCTGAAACCTCACTTCGAGCAAGGGATTGCAAGAAACGGACACACACAGGTTTGGTGGCTCGAGGTCTGGCGTCATACAGTTGTACATATGGGGGGGGGCGGTGAAAAGCATTATGCAATATGTGGGATGGGTCGAACATTACTCGCAACCCGTACTGGAGAAGAAGCTGTTCAGGTCGATAGTGTAGTGGTGGTTCACCAGCTTCCGCACAGACTCACGACTGGGCTTGTGCGAAAAGCACCAGTCGCAATGCGGATTCCAGCATGGTGAACAGAGTCCAACATTTTCTGCACAGATGGGCGTGTTGAAGAGTAGGCTTGACTACCATAATCGAGCTTACTGCGAATTAGAGCTCTGTAGAGGCGGAGCAATGTTTCCTTGTCTGATCCCCAAGTCCGACCACTACGCATCTTTAAGAGAGCGATATCCTGTAAACACCAAGACTTGAGCCATTTCATATGACCCCACAAAGAAAGCTTGGAATCAAATACAAGGCCTAAAAACTTCACATGGCCACAATAAGGCAAAGTAGTCCCTTGTAAAATTACCTCAGGGGATGGAAACATGCCACATTTACGACTAAAGTGCACTACCTGTGTTTTTGCAGTGGAGAACCGAAATCCACTGTCAGCCCAAGAAGCAAGCCGGTGGACAGCCAGCTGGATCTGATGCTCCGCAGCACACATGATGGATGAGCGGCTATATATCATAAAGTCATCCACATAAAGTTCACAGCGAACAGGGGGACAGACAACAGGTACAATGATCTTGATAGCTATAGCAAATAGTGTAACGCATGCAATACTACCCTGAGGCACACGATTTTCCTGAACGAACTCCCGAGAATGTGCTACTCTATTTCGAACATGGAAAGTTCTGCGATACATAAAATCATTAATAAATGTATGGAGATGGCCACGAAAACCCCATGCATGTAATTGTATTAGGATACCATGATGCCAGGTGGTGTCCTAGACCTTATCTAAGTCAAAAAAGACTGCAAGGAGGTGATGTCGCTGTATGAAGGAATTTTGAATAGCTGTCTCTAAGCAGACAAGATGGTCTGTAGCTGAACGGTGTCGGCGAAATCCACATTGGAGAGTTGATAGACCCCAAGACTCAAGACACTACATTAGCCGAGCATTTATCATCCGCTGCATTGTTTTGCAGAGACAGCTAGTTAGCGAAATCGGTCGATAACTGGACACATCCCCCTTATCCTTCTCAAGGCTTTAAAACGGGTATCAGAGTTGAGATACCCCATTTGGAAGGGAAGCATCCAGTTTCCTAGATAAAATTATAAAGACTAAGTAATTAAATTTTCCCTTCAAGTGGCAGTTTTTGAAGCATTGCATCATGTATTATACCATCTGGGCCAACAGAAGTCATTTTCGGGAGAAGGATCTCTCGAGTTCTCTAAGAGAGAATGGCTGATTATTGTCTTCCCCCTGCGAAATACCTAAGTCGACATACTGCTCCTCACAGCAAGCCTTTAGGGCCTGAAATGATAGTGGGTTATCAGTTGCTGCTTGAATATTGATAAAATGTCTGTCCCAGGAGCTTGCAAATTTCTTCGGCATAGACAAACCAGGGACAAACCGTACATCCTGAGCGAGGCCAGCTTTACTCCCCTACCTGGGAAAACATCCCAGGCTCCCCACTATAACGAACACCTTTTGGTGCCATTTCAGAGGACTTGTGGTCGATTACACCAGCCTCCTCCTTACAGCAGTAACACGTCCCAGCGAGTTTGGGTGCAAGTGGCACCAGGTGGTGCTACATGGGTGTACATGTAATTGGATGCGGGCTCCGCACCTAGATTTTTGCCTGCTGGGCCAGTGAGAAGGGTTCGCTAAACAGTCACTAACGAAAACATCCTGTAGGGTCACACAATTCGGAGGCAGCACTCACGAGCGAGGATAGGACCTCATTATGAAGAACACCGCACTGGCATCAGACGATGATAAAAAAAGAAGATACGGAGGAACCTGGTGAGATGGAAAGAAAAAGAGTGATGAGAAAGTAGAAGGCGAAGGAGGAAAGATGAAATATAGGTCTGTACAAGTTTCAGGTCCCGACCGCATCCCAATTATTTGCCTCTTACGACAAGCACTGGTCGACTGTGGTAGTATTCAACCCCCCACCACACGGGGAGTAATGGGTACGAAAAGGCTTATAACATTTACGACTATGTATAAATGTATGGGTAGGGCTAGGAATATTTCGCGAGTAAAAACGACCTGCATGCTAGAATCCAATGTCCTATGCATACTCAAGCCTCGTCTATTCGTTCATTGTCTGCTGTCTGAATGAGTAGCAGGTAACGGACAAATGGTAGGACTTCGGTATACACAGGGTAATGGAGTCTAGCATGTTGGTCGTTGAACTCGCGAAATATTCCTAGCCCTATGTTAGACATATGAAATTAAAATCTTATGGATAAATGTTATGCTAATGTCACTAACAATTCTTTTTGTAGTTGTAATTCTAAAAACTGTTGTCTCCTTACTAATATCTATTGTTATACTCGTAAACAATTAAGATCTAAAAAATTACGAGCTGAAAGAGTTGCGCGTCATTTGAGACTATATTTCCGTATCTTCGTTTCTTAAGCAGGATTTACAATACGTCACGTATGTATTTCGATCATGTGACTTCCAGCCAATAAAGAGTCTGGAATAATTCTGTCCATCCAAATTTTGCAATGCTTTAACTATGGACGGACGTGTGAAGTTACAGACATCCACAGATGACGATCGTTTAAGCAGTTTTATTTAAATTAGAAGGCAGAGATTTTAATTTTATTATTTTTTAAATGGCACTGTTAATTTATCTTTAAAAAACGACAGAGGTAATTAAGGCATTCGGACTAAAATTATTTTGTACTTAATGCTTACTCACCTTAAACGTAAGTAATATATAGCAAATAACTTTGCTCAAAAAATTCTTTGAGGTGAAGAACCACTGTTTGCTGTTATTAAAATGTATAAATTAATTAAAAATCGCCAAAAGTTAATCATTTCATTAAGGGAATTTTAATATCTCACAGAAGTTACATTTGCAGCATTGCAAATGAATGAATAACGATTGATGGATGGCACATTTTTTGTAAATAGCTAGCCATTCTGACAGATATATGACAAGCAGACGCGTCGGGTCATTGTAAATCCTGTATTACATTAGCAGCTTCGTGACAACGCGCAACTATTACAAGCAGTTAAGACAACTGGAGCTGCTGCGGTGTAATTGTCAGCCCAGTTGCCTCCTGCCATTTTGAATTTCGTTATTTGGATCAACATTTAGGAAACATGGCAAACACTGCAATTTAATTTTCTTGGAACACTTTTGTTTCCCTAATTTTTCAATTTGTCACCACAAATTCAGATTGCAGATGATTTCAGGCAAGTAAGTGAGTTAACATTGCATTGTCAGAAATTCTGAATTACTGTATGCTTAGTTTCCATTATCTTGCATGCCGGAAAGTAAGTTTCAAATTGAATGGAAAAATTGTATACAGATAAATAACAAACGTAGTTTATGAAAATTTGTACAACTACCTCAGGGTCACAGCTGTATCCATTTATTGTTGTATCAATTTTCCCAAACAATGTGTGAATAATGACAGAGATATGTATCACAGACCAGAGATGTGGTATCAATCAAAACTTTCATTACATACAGGCTACTACTAGCTGTGTTATTTTACATTCCTGTAACTGTAACTTGCAACGATGTGACTTCAGTTTACGATATGTGGTGTACTAGTTCTATTGATTTCACTCTACCCTTGCAAACCTTTTAAACGTAAGTCAAATTTTCTTGTTACACATATATAAGTTCATGATAATACGACCCACATTTTCTTCAGGTTTGCTAAAATAGAGTTCAATTGTTTTTATACTGCATTTTTAAGGTGTAATGAAAATAATGTCATATTGAATGTTATTTATTGCTCTGGGCATGTATATAATTTCACAAATGTACAGAAAATAAATGCTGAATGTGACTTGTAGGAATAATTCTGTGTTTCATATACAATGGTATTACAGATGAAAGAACAGTGACGGAAACCTTGTGCGATAGGGTAGATGTAAATTTCAAACTACTCAAAATGATACAGTGTTAAAGTTGCGTAAAAAAATGTTATTGTTGAAGTACAAACAAAACAATTAAAACTAAAGCTTACTACATACAAATAAGTTTTCCTCTTTGCTAGTGCTTCTCATTGCAGCCAATTCAATCCATAAAAAAGTATGTTCACATTAAACTGAACACTTCCACAACATTTATAAGAAAAACTGTATTTAATTGGGACCAAAGGTGTTAAGTTTTCAATGTTGTGAAACATTTATACTAGTTCTGAGTTTCACGAGTTAAGATGAATACAAAATGTGTGAAATAAATACTTAAACAGTGACCACTTTAACATGAACAGTCTTTACCATAATGTTACAAATGTTTTGATTGCCAACACATTTCTAAAAATAATATAAATCCATGTAAGAATGCAACCAACAAAATACACTGCGTTTCAGATAAGCAAATAGTGATTTGATGGTTTTTGTGATTCAGCAAAGCAATCCGAATGGGTACAAGTGGATGACATTGAAATTCCACAAGCTGCTCGATGCACTGTTGAACATTCAGCGCGAGGTGGTACTGATGACCCAACATCCCATCCCTCTATTAGGAAAAGAAGCGAATCGCATCCTTTTAAAATTCAACACATTTTTTAGGCATGTTTCTGGGATGTATTAACACCTCACAGATATTTAAGAAAACTGAAAATATTCTTCATTTACTGCAATTGTTAAAAAAAAGCAAAGGAATATTGTTGTGTTTTTAAATATTTTAGTGTATGGCCTATAATATATAATTTAAGTGTGAATTGTTTTCTTAATTGAGTAAGTCAGTTGGTTTTTGTTGTTAGGGTGTTCCTGTAATATATACAATTCAATTTTGGAATGCTGCTATAGGCATAAAACGAGATAAAACATTTTTGGCGTGAAGTAAATGTAGCCACTAGGAATGTCTACATAACTTAAATGCCTATTACAGTTTTACCCCTTGAACGCCCTTGCATTATTTCCAAATGACATAATGATTACAACCTAAGTACCTAACTACTTCCTTGTTATCATACTAGAAATATTATATGCAGTGTATAGTATCCGTTACACACAACACATTATAAAAGTGTTATATAATGAATGGTAATGCCATGTATACACAAGCCTATTAAATAATTTAGCTAGTCCTTACCTTGGCAGTTATTTAATATTAGCCTTCATTATGCCATTGCATTTACCAATATATTTGTTTTACATTAATTATCACCACTATTTTGACTTAAGAAAATTGTAACCTCCAGCTTCTGAACATATACCCCCTTTTCATTAAGAGTGAAGAAGTGGATCTGTCAATGTTCGAAAGGTAAATAACAAAAAAAAAAAAAATAAGTGAAACGCTTTAACAGGGCACATATAAAACGTACAAAAGCAGTTGTCCTTACTGTCCCATATAGTATTGTGGCTGTGTGAAAGTTTCCTTGGAACCATTTAACCTTAGTACTTCATTAAGTTGGTTACACAATTAGGAGACAAAGCACCTTGAAATATAAAGATAACTACGAAAATGCAAAGGTCAGGAACAATATAGCAAAAGTGAAAGGTAATTTCATCAAGACGTTTTCTGTAAATAGCAATTGAAGAAGGGTATGTCTTAGTATATTTTGTCACATCTGCCACGCCTTTTTACATTCTACGATACCTACGATTTCCCTGCTTTATTTACTTGACTGAACATCATAAAATGCTACAAAAGAAGTCCACTCGAATCGCAGTAACGAGCTTTACATAAAACAAAACTAAAGAAAACTAATTACAAAAGTCTACAAAAAATAATAAATAATTAGTGCATGTTTCCTACGATGGTAAAAACCAAGGAAAACCAATCTAACTACAAGGCGCAATTATTAAGTATATAATGCATTTAAATATATAAATTACAACTATTTTAACTTTTAAGTACCTACTACAACTCAGTTGCTTTAAAATCAAAAGAAAAATTGAAAAAAATTAAAATACAGAACAAGAGAGAAAAACCTCTTTTTATAGTTAAATGCCATAATGTTAACAAAAATATGTTTCTGATGTACGGCAGTGATACCGGCTTCCTAATATCCTTCAGCCAACCTAACTTACCACTAACACAAATATAACACTGCAACCTAACTTACCACTAACACAAATATAACACTGCAACCTAACTCACCACTAACACAAGTATAACACTGCAACCTAACTCACCACTAACACAAGTATAACACCGCAACCTAACTCACCACTAACACAAATATAACACCACTACTTGACTCACCACTAACACAAATATAACACTACAACCTGACTCACCACTAACACAAATATTACACCGCATCCTAACTCACCACTTACACAAATATAACACTACAACCTGACTCACCACTAACAAGAATATTACACCGCATCCTAACTCACCACTAACACAAATATAACATCGCAACCTAACTCACCACTAACACAAATATAACACCGCAACCTAACTCACCACTAACACAAATATAACACCGCGACCTAACTCACCACTAACACAAATATAACACCGCAACCTAACTCACCACTAACACAAATATAACACCGCAACCTAACACACCACTAACACAAATATAACACCGCAACCTAACTCACCACTAACACAAATATAACACC
>PNEQ01053340.1:0-15408 GCA_003012365.1 Medauroidea extradentata
GCACCCCACTCCAGGCTCCTTGCCCAGCAGCGGCGGAGGGGTGGGAAGACTGCCGTCTCGGTGCACCTGTACTTGGCCGGCCGGCCGCCTCACCCCCCCCCCCCCGGCACCCCTTCACATTCCACGGCGCCGCCACACACGTGTTTTAAATACGGTAATGCCGGCGCGCGTGGGCGTAAACTACTCGGGTGCCGGGGCGGGGGGGAGTTGCCAAACAAACTCCCTCGTTGCGCCCTACCGGGCCGCAACAGGTTGTGATGGATTTTTAATGAATCTGACCTCAGAAGGGAAAAGAGGACCAAGAATATATTGAGTGAATGCAAAACAAGAATTTAAAACCATCTACGCTATCATAATTTTACTTGAAGTTATTACAGCCTTTACGTAAGTAACTAAACATAATTAAAAAAAAAAAAAAAGATGGGTTCTCCCACTCAAAGGATTTTGCATTGCATTTAATTTGGTAGCACTCACAAATGAATTGATAAATTAATAAATACAAAAAAAAAAAAAACATTCTTACCAACCAGGTTATGTCAGCTACTAACAAAGGATTTTCTTAATGTCAAACTAGAAGTAGGAAACTTTATTGTTAGGCTTTAATTTTTTATTCAGTAATGGTGCGATACATATATGTTAATGTTATTCAAACAATAAATTATACGTTCCTCCTGAAAAACAGAACCGCAAAATTCTTTAACTACACCTACATAAGAAGCTACGGCGGTAGAGCGCTTGCCTTACACCTCGGCATTCCAAGTTCTATCCCTGGTGTTTGCACGCATTTATGATCGTATCGGACAATGTCGCAGTTCGGCGGTTTTTTTCCCACGGATCTTCCATTCTCCCCACCCTTGCATTCCGGCACTTTTCAATACTCGCCTCATTCACCCTCATAGACTCTGAATGTCTTTGATGATGATATCCTTCAGTTCCGCAATAAACTAAGTAACAGTTTATTAAATACTTTATGTTGACATTCCAGTATCTGTTTTTCCTGGAGCGGTTAGTAGCTAATGTGGTCATTTTTTGCTGACTTGACGAATCCTGACTACATCTCTTTCTCTCACACCCATGTACTTTGCTCCACTTTCTAGTTGCTCTCTTAGAGGCTCAAGCATTTACTTGTTTCTTCATCACAACACTGAATAACATTTTTATTATTTTC
Source organism: Medauroidea extradentata (assembly GCA_003012365.1). Lineage (NCBI taxonomy): Eukaryota > Metazoa > Arthropoda > Insecta > Phasmatodea > Phasmatidae > Medauroidea > Medauroidea extradentata. The sequence continues at coordinate 1,169 of PNEQ01053340.1, forward strand.
CGCTCTCTGCTATGCATCTCTTTCCTGTGCCTCTACAGGCACATTTTCGGGTATACACTGAGGGTCGATATTTTCCTAACAGCTACTACATGGCTGTCGACACTGTGTCGTCGTCTTATCTCCTTTTCTTCTCCTGTTCCGCTGTCCCTACACCTCCGTGCTGAGAAAAGCCAAAATAACTGTTTACTATAGTATATACATAACGGGAGCCACATCTGGCTCAATAATGTTAGGGGCAAAACCCGAACGACGTTATATTAACGTAGGTGGAACTCAGTGCCTACTGAACCAACATACTTCTTAACTGGTTTCCTTGTTCATTCGGTGGAACCCATATTGCTGCAGGATAATTTAGGCAGTTTTTCAACACCTGTGATGTAGCCAGTTAGGTTCTACTGTGCAAGGGGTCCTGGGTTCTAATCCTGGACTCGGGCATAGATGTGATGTCCATTCATCTCATTTCACCCTCATCTGCTCTCAAGACCTTGTTGCTACAGGGCCGTAAAATTCTCTCACCCCCTCATCAAAGTAGCAATCATCTACAGTACTTACACTTGTTTCCTCCGCACTTTATTCATGTAGCCATAATTTTCTAGTCTCTGAATGCAGGAAAAGATTATAGTATTGTTGAAAGTGATATTGTGAAAGCTGACTAATTTAACATGCATGTCTTTATCTTCCCTCTCACTAGGGTTGGCAGCAGCCTAGAGGCACTGTTAACAGTTTATATCTCTGCATAACTAGCTAAGAAAATCATAAATGTCACATTATTTTGTGCAAAGAAGTGCAAAGAATTTAAAGTATTGTACTCTAAGCACACAAAGGGGCGACCGCCTCCCATCAAGGCAATCCAGGTTAGATTCTTGAGGGTCTGTTACCAGGAATCGTGCGAGACGACGCCGTTGGTCGGCGGGTTTTATTGGAGATCTCCTGTTTCCCCTGCCCTTTCTTTCCGGTGCTGCTCGACACCGACCTTATGTCTCCCCTCAACAGCGGTACAGGCCTCAATGTTAAGTACTCACTCTAAGCACACAGAATATCAGGTGTCTAAATGTAACTTTGGTGAAGCAGGATTATGTACCGAGTTGGTTAAAACAACAATCATTGGAAAGCTGAAATCAAATGGCTGCCATCTTGAAAACACAAATTGTTGTCTTAAAATAAAAATAAGCAGTGCTAAAGTATCTTATATAATCTTGTAAATTACACTAAGAACTCCACAATAAATTATATTATATAAATATTTCAGTTGTTTGTATAAATATCTTAAATCCGTGAAATTTGCTTGCAACACGTATGAAAATTGGCTGCCATTGGCCACTTGTTAAAGATAAAATTTTTAATAAATGTTTTTCATTCATCTAGATGATAAGGTGACATATAAGAATTTTTAATGAAAATCAAAAATGGTACAGCATCAATTTTGTTTAGAATTTGATGATTTCCCATGGAATGAGCCACAGCAGAACATGACAGTAGTGTATCAGTATACTTCAGCAGAGCACGACAACCATAGTTTTCACAAATATATGTAAGAGTCCCGTACACGCTGGAACAGTTGTGCTTCCTGAGCCGAGGGTCTGGTCCACGCACCTTCCCCTTCCCTTTCCCCTGCAGATGCTCATACCTTCCCCATGTCTTCATCTCTCTTCTACGACACGGGAGTAGTAATATTAATGTAAGAATAATAAGTGTATTATTCTTATAAAACCTAAATAATCAACTCACATCTACGGCAAGATGCACGCACACACTGCAGGGGCTACATAATACCGCCCCATGGTAAGATGGTGAGAGGATTTTAAAGCCCTTTAACAAACAGATATTAGGAGCTTGTGAGGGTGAAGTGAAGTGACGGGGCAAAACGACATCCATGTCCGAGCCAGGATACGAACCCACGACCTCTGCACCGTAGACCAGCGCCTAACCGACTATGCTATGGAAGCTGGCACTGCCCCATGGTTGGCTAGAGTGGTAAGAGCACACATCTTACAGAGGTGATAGAAAAACAGCAAAGTAGTCACACAACGTTTTTATCTTTGTATGCTGCGGAATCAGTTGACAGCACGCTTGGGCGTCACCAACAAAGTGAACTGCCAGGTTAATGTGACAGTAGCACCAGTAAATAATCATTAGACTTCAACAAAATGCTGGAAGTTTTGGAGTTAATTCATCACATAACACATTACCACAGTTAACATTCACAATGCATCGCGTAACAAATTACCACAGTCAACACTCACAAATGAAGTACGTACTTGAGTTGTCGATACTGCTGCACAAACTTACGCTACGGTTAAATTTTGTTAGCCAGGCACATATATCTCAATGAGTGGCAAAACTTGTCTGGTTATGAACCCAGATCTTTGCAGTCACACTCAAAATATGATGTCTTACAGTAGCAGTACAATATGTGTGTAATGCCGTAGGTCAGTGGTTGGTCACGTGACGGATCTCTCATACATAATTTAACTGTGAAGTAGTTTAAACAGATAATCTATGGAAATACAATTTTTAAAGTAATTAACTATCTAAGCAAAGTTATTTCCATGCCAACATAATTATCATATTAATATAAGTGTGAAAGTGTGTTTGTTGATTTGCAATTTAATGCAGAACTGGAGCAATGTTCTGAAATTTTTTTATGTACTAGAGACAGTTTACAGACTGGAGAGTGACATAGGCTACTTTGTATCCCAAAACAATGCACAATTTGGGGCAGAGGGGAGGGGTAAAGGGGCAGAACAGAGTGTTCAAAAATTTAGTAAAACTATTTCTTCTTTGAAAATGTTTCTAAAACATCATTTTTGCACCAATTTGCCTTTTTCAAAACTTTTTTGTTTCAGAAATATTACTGCATTTAATTGAAAACCCTACAAACAAAGTCACGCCAGCTATTGTAACAATTAATAAATAAACTGTGTAACACAGTAAGTAGTTTATATTTTGTTAACTACTTGTATATATGTATATTCATACATTATTTCTATTACTGCACAGAGGGCTAGTGTTCTAATGACAAACACTCCATTATTTTTTAAGGATCATGCAAGTAAAGTCACTGATAAAAGCTAGTACAATAAACACAAAAATAATAACACAGCTCCTCTAATTTCAAAAAACAGACTGGTTGCGCAGTCAGCATACAATGCTCGTGTATCTTTACATATCAGTAAGTTAGTCTCAAGGTCAAAGACACATTTATGGGAATCAACTTGCATGTTATTACATGAAAATTGAAAACCAGGCTAGATAAAAGTGAAAAACTGCACAGGTGAAAAACAGGAAAGAAAAAGTTATATTTCGTAACATAAGGGAAATACTCAGCGCACTTCCTGATAGGCTGAGAACTACTCAATTTACCATGAATGACAAACATCTCGACTTGTTGCAAACTTGTGTTGTGTGAACCGATATTCTAGCGAACAACATGCAATGACTTGTCATAATAAGTAAACAATAATTAAATGAACTGTGATAACTTTCTTTTAAGTAACCTTATAGAAATAAGACTTTCCTTGCAGAAACCCAGAACCCAGCTTATTTTCACTTTTGTACCGCAAGCACAGCTACATGTAGCTACACTTCAGTCTTTTATTTCCGTAGGTTGTAGAGACAGGACCTACACATGCACGACGTATCTTCCCACATAAAGACGTGCTGCATCAACTCTCGAAGTTAAGTTCTGCTGAAACAACCCGTATACCGACTTACTACATGTGTCTAAACCGAGATCTAGTGGATGAAAATTAATGAACGATGAAAGGGACTACTGAATAAATGAAGGAAGGAATGTATTATGAATGAAGGCCTGAATAAACAAAGAAACCACATACAATATTAATGACTCGAGTTACGAAGTCGTCTGGCAAACCTTGCTCAGTAACAAGAACACTGCGGTGATGAATAACTAACCCCTGAGGTCAACTTGACCTTGTGAATGGAACGTCCTCTGAAATATTGCTCCTGGTACGTACCGAACAAAAGGAGACGGAACGACATCAACCAGTAAATCAAAGAGTCTAACACAGACGTTATGTATATATTTGTTTAAGCAGTACCTATACGAATTCTTCTTAAATTGTTTAAAGAGTTATAGTTATTTTCTTAGCATATGACAACAGTGTACATCTATACAATTAAAATCTAACGAAGGTTTAAGATTAAAATAGAGTGTAAAATTTTGAGGTTAAGAAGATAATGTTCAAACATGAAAACCAGTCTAGAGCAGGCTGTGATGCATGGTGACTGTCTTTCTGGCTCCCGGGATAGGCACATCGAGTGCAGGCCGTCACAAAGTTTGGATGGTCTACTTTTTAACAACACAATCACATTGAGCAGAAGCAGCTTCACCCCATGTATACAGGCTGTCTGCGTAGATAACATCTCCAGTTCTTATCCTCTATGATGTCTTCCATTAATCACACAGTAACTCCACATCAGTTGGATTCTTGGTAAGATCCATGAAGTTTCTGCAGTCCTCAGGGGTGTGTAACAGAGTTATATAAATCAGGAGAACATAGGGTGTTTTAGGTGACATCTTGGCTTCCTAGGGTTAGTTTACATAATTTTGCTACAGGAACTATGTGCAGAAGCTTCTAAAATGGTCTAGATGATTACATAAGCACTGTACAAAACTGTAAGTTGTCATTTCCATTCCCAGCAAATGGGCTGGTCATTTTTTGTTAATTTTGTTGTAATGGTCATCGCTGGGTAACGCAATGTCCTGATTGAATGAGGTGAGGTTGTACGACTCTACCAGCTCTCGCTGGGTCAAGCCAAGCCTTCGCCAAGGCAGGTCGCAGCGTCAAATCATCCAACAAATTATTTTGTGAGCATGGCAATTTAACCAGTACCAGCAACTCCTTCTTTCTAAATATTTAAAACTTTAATTCTTCTATGCAAGTAAAATTCTTTCCCACCTGTATAGCAGGCAATGAAGGCATCAGGGGTGACAGCATCACAACCCTGGTAATTTGTAGCCCCTAGTAATCAGTGTACGAGCTTATTCTTATAACTAACGTCATCGCGGGTCATAAAATGTATCGTATTGTGGAACAATGTTTCATGAGTGTGGCTGGTACTGTAACCTTTCTTTGCCAATAACAGTTGGCTAGTTACATTTGAACTGTTTTACAACCTCATTTCTTTTTAAACACCCTAGATATAATTGAGTTATTCGACAAATGTCTTAACCTATCACCCAGTGCGTGGGACAGGAACAGTTAACTGTCTTGCTTCCTACGAAACCCACTGTTGGAGGAACTGGATCGTTACACAAACTCTGAACTAAACATAAACGCTTTCCTGCAACTCAGTTTGAAGCCACACAAAATTGTTGTTAAACTACAGGGTGTATCATAATTCATGTTACAACGCTTGAGGGTAGAAAGCTTGTATTATTTGCAACCTTTTTTGTCACTAAACATGTCGCCAGAAACGCGTAGTTAAGCCCCTGTAGCCCCAGAAAGAGTCAGCATAGGCAACCCGTTGTACAGTGATATGTTGTGGATGTGCGGGCGTTCGAGAAGAGGAATTAATGTTTGTAATTTCAGTCTGAAATCAATCACAGCATCGGCGTTGTTTCACAACATTGTATTCGTTGCATACATTTTAACAACGTGACAGCCTAAAACAAAGGCTCAAAAACACGCCCACCTTGAGCGACACAGAGGTGGCAACGGCGAATCATGTTTTCACGGATACGCTGGAGCATGTGGGGGTCGTCCTTATGATTTTGAACGCTTCAATGATTCGTTGTATAAGCTCTTCGACCGTTTCCAATGGTGTAGCGTAGATATGCCCTTTTACGTAACTCCACAGAAAGAAATCTAATGGGGTTAGGTCCAGTGACCTTGGCGGCCATGCGACAGGGCCCGCTCGTCCAATCCATCGGTTGGGAAATGTTTGGTTTAAATACTCTCGCACTTGCAGGGAAAAATGAGTTGGTGCCCAGTCATGTTGGTACCACATCACACGTCGGACATGCAATGGAACCTCTTCCAGAAGACCTGGTAGTTCATTCTGAAGGAATTGGAGGTATTCGGCGCCGGTAAGTCGTGGCGGAAGAAAAAAAGACCCGATGAGTACGCCATCAACAATACCGGCCCACACATTAACTGAAAAACGCTCCTGGCGAGCTGTAACAAATGATGCATGCAGATTGACATCATTCCAAACATGACTGTTGTGCGAACTGAAAATAGAGTCTTGAGTGAACTTGGCTTCATCGCTGATTAAAACCGCAAACTCGGGGTTCATCAATACTCTTCCAATGTACCAACGAGAAAAGGTCGTGCGAAGAGGATAGTCTGCCGGACCCATGTGTTGCACTTTTTGAAGGTGATACGGGTACAAGAGTTGCTCATGAAGAACTCGCCAAACAGCCATTTTGTCAGCTGACCTTGTGCTTGTATCCGGACTCTCCTCAAATCTCTGAACTACATCCTCTTTGAAACTGGGAGAACGAACCCTGCACAGAGCACCAGCATTTGGTCTTGTGACGGCACATGTACCAGTATCACGCATTCGCTGCGTAAGTCGTGCAAACATGGTGTGAGCTGGAATCCTACGACCCGGATATCGTTCTTCGTACAGACGACGGGCAGCTCGTCCATTTTGTCTAGCTTCCCCGTAAGCAAGCAGCATGTCCGTGTACTCACTAAACGTGTACTCCATTGAGCTCCACTACAACGTCGTCCTTTCCAGAACCACATGGAAAGAAATGACACCACGAGTTTGCTTGTACGACAGAACAGTCAACGACAGACCGGCAGTGATATCAAAACACACTACGATGTCACGCTGCGCAGTGCTATGGCACGGCACGAACGGAAGAAAAGAGGTGGGGGCGCCACCAACGGAAGTAAAAAGGGGCGGGGGTCAGCATTCGGCATCGTACAATCCTCTCTACGAGCGCTGCCCGGCGTCGTAAACACTTAAGTCACTACAGCATCGTCTGGCTCGCACAAAGCCCAACGGGTTGCCTACGCTGACTCTTTCTAGGGCTACAGGGGCTTAACTACACATTTCCGGCAACATGTTTCTTAACACAAACGGTTGCAAATAAAACTAGCTTTCTACCCTCAAGCGTTGTAACATGAATTTTGATACACCCTGTATTTTACAGGACTTAACAGTGCTATTTCGGGACATGAGTGTGGTGAGATGTGATAGGCTTGTGACTTATCGTAAAGAATAATCGTGGACAATAAAATCAAAACTGGAAAATTAAGTAACATATTATCAACAATGTCTAAAATTCTGTTTCATGAAGATGAGAAAGCAGTTCATAAATGTTTTTATTTTGATAAAGTTTTCACCCAGTGGGGGCAGAGCTATTATGAATGTCTAACACAGATGTGCAGCACAAGTCCCTACACGAGTGTACGTACTGTTTATAATTATGTGCCAGAACTCTGGTGATACATTCAAAATTGGCCAACTTTCATTGTTTATAATGAATTAACTCTTTAATATAGGTAAAACTAAAAATCTGTTTAAAAAAAAAAATTTAAGAACAAAATGGTTTAATTTTGGTTCGTATTGAATGCACAAACCGAATACAAAGTGTTTATTTACACATTCTGTCAAATGACTGTTGCACAAGAGCTGTGCATCACAATTTATCAATATTTTGCATTTTCATCTACTCAAAGTGGCACAGTCAAATTGTTAAAACTACTCTGAAGTAAAAATTAAATGTTATATTCACAAGTCATCACTAGTGGAGACGTGGTTGAGCAGATAGTTGCTAGACAATGAATGTCAGCAGGATAATTTCATCGTCTTCAGAATAGATAAGGAAGGAGACATAACAGTGGGTGTAAGGGAGGATTAGAAGTGTCGGTGGAAAGGATTAGTGAAGATCAAGAAATGATGAAAGTGATAGAATTTAAAGCCACAATCTCACAATAATCGCTGCATACAGGCCACTAGGACAAGGGTGGGATACAACTGAGGTGAAGGACAGGTTCGATAGACTCGAGGACAGGCAGTGGGTCGCTGCGGCAATATGCCGGGTGTACAGTGATCTGAGGGAACAGAAGGGAAGGGTAATGTTACGCAGAGAATGTTAGTGAACAGGGGCTTGGTACCGGCAGTAGAGGAGTCTACTAGATGGAATGAAAGGGGGGAAGGGTCAGTACGAGATGTGTTAGTTAGGCCTGGGAATGGTATTGTTGGTACGATAGTACTCGAAGGAATCAGTGACCACTACTTCCAGTAATGTGGTCTGAGAATGGTGGAAAAATGGCTGAGGAGATTAATGATAGAGTGGTGTGGCAGTACGGACTAGGAGATAAGCTGGGGGCAGAAAAAATTTTTTAAGGGATAGGTTTGAGAACTGGTTTTACGAAGAAAGCGAATTTAGGAAGATAGTTGATGAAATGATTGTGACATTTAACAAAGGAAGAGGGTTTGTAATGGAGGCATCCACCATATTATGGACGGGAGATATTAAGATCTCTGAAAGGAAGTGCAGGCAGATACATGCAAAATGAAATATTCCAAGTCCTTTCTGACACGAATGCCAGTGAACTTGACACCCACCACTTTCAGCAGAAATAACTACGAAGTAAACAATGGCATGTAATCACACCTGCATAACAGTACCTTTTTTATTAAAAATACTATTATACTCTCAAAACTCAATTATAGTCCTCACTATGACTCTTGCAGAAGCTAAAAATGAACGAGGCAAGAAAATTCCATGAAATTTCTCAGACGGAAAAAATTCCCTGATACTTCGAGGTGGTCAACATTTTCCTGATAATTCCAGGTTGGTGGCTACCCCTGGGTTGCTAGAGCTGAGGAATATAGCGCAGATGGGTAGAGAGCTAGATAGAAGGGAAGGAATAATTACCCAAGAAAAATGGAGGAAGGTAGAGAGAAAAATAGGGGAAATTGTTGGATTATTTATTTATTACTACGTCTTTACAGCACAGTGAAGGCATGGTCGTCTTGTCTTACACTGGACCAATTACACATGATCACAACAAAAATATTACACTACACGATTAGAATAAAAGAAGTTTTCATTCTCTCTGTCTTCAATGTGAAAAAAAAACGCACACACACATGCACACAGACGTGCACACACACACAACACACACATAGAGAGAGATTAGGCCTATATAGATTAGCTCAATTTTCAAGTGTTTCAAATTTTAGATGCAGCGATAGTGAAGGAATCCGAGCTAAATTTTGTTTTGTACAGTGGACCAACAATCTGTTGTCTGTTTTAAAACAGGTATTTACTGAGAGATGATCATTTTGGTAAGAGATAATGAGGGTTTTTAGTGGCAAGTGTTTTGTGGAGCAAAAGCAGTGCATGTGAATTATTTATCCAATTTAAGCCAGGATAATTTTCTGCGCTAGGAACTTACACTGTCGCACGGTTTTAGATTGAATATGTACCTTATGAATGTATTTTGAAGTTTATGTAAACGCTAGGAGTGTTGTATACTACATCACAATAGTCAATGAGAGGCATCAAAAGACTTTGAACTGACATGCTCTTTAAGGCGAGGACATTAACCTCTTGAAACATCTTAGTGAGTACTGAGTAGTGTACTCTTTTACATATCTTAGTGACGTGAGAGGCCCACCATAAAGTTTGACCAATTGCAACACCAAAATTGACCAGTTTTCGAGAAGGAAATAATGATATTGTCAGGATTCGCAATGTTTGTTGTGAATTGTAGTAGTCCAGCTTCGCTTTCCTATTTCTTTGTGTACATTTATTTCATAGGACATTGTACGCAGTGAAATATATGTATGTTTTATTCTGGCATCCCAACCTTTTTCACTCGTACAGACTGTTGATATGCTTCATTGTGCTCAGCCATCATTGTTAGGGCTTGTTTAGTCATCCAGGGCTCAGCAGCTCAAGTGGCTCACAGAACAAGGCCATCTGAAGTTACTCACCCAAACAGAAGAATCAGTGAAGCTCGCCAGTTTGCATTAAATCCTGCGGCAACTCTAGAACTTCAAACATTTAACTCAGAATTGACATAAAATGGTCTTGGCATGTATGCCATACCAGCAGACACCAAAGGGAGCCCTACAACCTACGACCTCGCCCACGACAGAAACAGCAAACCTGCGGTGCACCACCCGACGACTCAGGAGATGACGCCGGAGACTTCGACCCACAGCAGACCCTAGTGTTCAGTCGTCAGGGGCGACACCGGCAGCAAAGTACATAGCGAATGCACATACCTGCCGTGACCAGTCGTCTTCAGGAGGGGGGCGTATGTCATCGTACCAGGCCACAGGCCAGGTGGAGTTGCGTCTGGTCGCGGCAGGTGTTCGCCGAGTGTGTCGGTGGCAGGTGTGCGCTGGTTGTTAACGGCAGATGTGCTGTACTTGAGTGTGTGTGGCGGATCAGTGACGGCGGCAGGGTGTGTGAACTTGACACCGACGTGCAACACCTGCCATCCTGGCCGCCGCGCGGCCATCTGCCAGTGCAGGACATGTGGCTTCGTCACCCCCTCCCTCTACCGGCGCATGAAGAAGGCAGTCTGGAAGCAGCGGCCGCGATGGACGGAACGAGAGAGACGTGGCGCACTTCGGGACTCTGATTCGTCCAACAAGAATTACATAACGCGCGTGTGCAACTATACGGCCCAGTGTTTTACTTTGTTTCGCCATTTGGAACTGGCTCGCTTAAGGCCCTATGGTATGGGGGTGTGGACTGCGCCGTAAGGGTTCATGTAAGGTGTAGTTTTCTCCAGATCCTCCCTGCTTTCCCCAATTCGCAGCTGTTTCGACTCGCCAGGTGAGAGAGGGGCACGCCGGCACGAACAGACCATGACCCATCGAGCCTCGCGTTCCCGGCTACACACTTAACCGGGTGGCGCCCAGAGAATTCTAACGCAGCTCTGTTCCTACCTCACTCTCACCGGACACTGCGTCAATTTATAGCAATAACTTACATAAAATCAGATTAAAATTTTAAAAATTAATAATGCCTTGTATACGAAATAGTAATATACGAGTTGTTTGCCAGCCAAATGTGATTTTAAAAACTTATGGAAGAGCTATTCTGTCGTTAAACTAAAAAATAAATATAAGCTTAACTACATTTTTTAGCTTGAAATGATCATAACATTCCAAAACCGCCACATATAGCGAGACAACATATTTAACGTATTTTATTTAAATATCCGCCATGTTTATTTAACTTCCCGAGCGCTCTGATTGGTCCATTCTCATTAATCTTAAGGAAAAAAATAACATTTCGCTATATCTGTTACTTGTTAAGTCACGGCCCACACACGACCTGTTAAGTTCTGTTGCGAACCTGTATGTTAACAAAGACACTTTCTATTCTTAAGTCAACTCTTAACTACATTTCATAATTCATAAGTATAAAATTGTGAACCCAGCTTTATTTTAGCTGCCAAATTAACTTAAACAGACCTCAAGGTGTACATTATGCACACTTGCTAGGGACAAATTTAGGATGTTTATTACAATTCGATAATAAGGCATAATGGCATGGATACGGTTGTTGCGAGGTAAGCCGTTGAGGTCAAAAAACATTTTGTGTTGTATAAATTTTATACAATGTTAGGACTTATTGTGATAATGTCGGGTAATTTATGATGTTGACGTACATGTGTTTACAGTGATGCATATCTAAAAATGTATTATTTGAAAGTTGTATTGCAAAGTAACAAAGATGGTGGAAAGTTTTAATTTTACTATCCGAGCCCAGTATTGGTATCAAATAGTAATATCAAATCCATCCACTTTTTTGTTACTTTGCGATCTCAAGAGGACATTTCCGTTTTTGAGAGTGCCTGCCAAAAGAGCCCCATTTTATCGTCGGCCACCGTATGTTGAAGTGTACGGGAATGTTGGGTAGTGTGATGTTATCAGCGCTATGATAGTTTCACCATACTTGTTTATTTTTGTGTGTAATTGGAAAGTAAAAAATAAATAAATAATCCGCAAATTTTCTAACTGCCAGCTTAACACATAACACTCACTCTACTACATTGCTTAATAAACAAAAGAGGGGCAGACACTAGGTCGTCAGTGGATGCCGGTTGGTCGTTAGTGTTTGGTTTTTACTAAAAGCATAGCAGGTACAGTGATAAATATAATTAAGTTTAAAATAGCAAGAAATGTTGTGTGCTTATTTTAGATTGTTAGTTTAAAATGGCAAAAAAAAAAAATTGTGCGACAACTTCATAATAACTTAAATTAGTTTAAACCAGCAAAAGATATTGTGTGGTGAATTTAGATTAATTTACATTAGTCTAAGATAGCAAAAAGTGTTGCCTAGTTATTTTTAATTAATTTAAATAAGTTTAAAAATGCAAAAAAATACTGTATACTGACTCTACATTAATATAAATTATCTTAAGTAGCAACATAATGTTGTGTAGTGACTTTACATTAATTTTAATTATCTTAAAATAACAACAAATGTTGGGTAGTGACTACAAAATAATTTATACGCACTATTAATTTAAAATAATCAAAAATGTTACGTAGGTTTTTGCCTTAAATTATTTTAACAGCATTGCATTGAAGTCCAGGAGATCAACAAAAAAACTCACGTTTTTCATTAAATTTGTTTTACATGACCAAGGAATTTACGCCCCATGGCCAAAAAGTATAATCAATATCCGAAAATGAATTAAAAACTGGAACAAACATCCATTAACAAGACACTCCAGAAACTTCCAGACCATCACAAATACTCAACGTACCGAACTCCCAACACAGAATCCACAAAACCGAACCACTCAACCAGCGCTCACGGCGGTGCCAAATGAAGAAGGGGTGAGTGGGTGGGCACAACTGGGTGACAAGATACAGAGAGGTATATTCAGGGGAAGGGGTGATCATGGGTGGAAGATACAGAGGGTGGGGAAGAGGACAGAGAGAGGAAAAAACACTATGATGGTGAGAACAGTAAAGGATTGGAAAGAGTTGGCGAGGGATGTAGTTAAGGTGACGGGAGCAAGGGAGTTTAGGAAAAAGGTTGATGGGGTCAAAAAATTGAGAAGAGGTAGGTTAAAGCCCAGTACACACGGGAATCTTTCTTGTACATGAAAATGAGCATCAAATGTGTACAAGAAAGAGAACTCTAACTAGTGTTCTAGCTAGTATCCTACCAAATTGATTGTTTAATTCACACGGCCAACTTTCTTGTACAATCAGGTGTACACCAATAACATTTTGGATACATATTTTAAGGGTGCATTTCGAGTACTGGAGGTAATAAGTGCAATATTTATTGTACCTGCACCACAAATAAGCTTTATAGTGTAAAAATTGAACTGTCTCTAGTTAATTATATCCAGATGTAAAGTGACATGATGCACGATCAGAAAATATTCCTTTAATAGCATCTTTTGTTTAGCTAGGACACTATTTATTTAAAAATGCTTCGTATTTGTAAGCTATTTTGTTCAGTAACATTCCCGCGTGCATAAAAATGGTTTGTTTATATTCGACTAGTACAAGAAAGATAATGAAAAATAGAACCATCCCTATCCCGCACTAGTTAGTATACAAGTTCTTGTATGCTCTAGTCACTAGTATGCTCGGTGGCCGTTCACACGATACAACTTCGCTACAAGTTGAGGAGAAAGTGTTCACCTTCTTATACAAGAAAGATGCCCGTGTGTACTGGGCTTAAGCAAATCCTTGTCCCACAGGGCTGAGGCCCAATTGCAAGAAGAAAATAAAATTCTATGCAACTAACAAATTCAAAATTATTCTTACCTTTAATGTTTACCGCTTGTTTTTCTTCAGATAATACATGGACATGCAACCTGTACTAAAATACTTTTTTTCCTCGTTTCTTGGTAACAAAAAAGACAATGGTAAAATTAACATCAGTGGATGATCGAGGGTGGTACTGTTTGTTTACTAGTTTCCCGCGGATTTTTATTATGGCCTCTTTTCTTATTCCTAATGGCAAATGGTATAACACGTTGGTGAAATCTATGTTGTTACGATCATGATCATATAGTTAGGTCATGGAGGTATTAGTCTATGGAGTAGAAGCCTTTGAGCGAATTTGAAGCCGGCCAACAGACGACGTTTAAAGACAAGGATAGAGCTAGTGGTGGCAAAAACATGTAAATATAGCATTGAGCTGAATGAAAATGTTTTAGTTTTTTGTTAACTACACATTATGGTGAAAGTTTGTGCAGTTCTTGGCCTTACAAACATATTCGATCGTTGCGGAGGATTATCTTTTAACAGGTAAGAAA